>JAACYV020256525.1:0-16555 GCA_009936425.2 Chrysaora fuscescens | reverse complement strand
TATAAATATAAATATAAATATAAATATAAATATAAATATAAATATAAATATAAATATAAATATAAATATAAATATAATATGATACAGTGCTCAATACGTGGACACATAAAGGTTACATATGGAGAAACTCAAACTACTTTTTTCATCTCTACAAGCCTGTTTTGTGATGATATCAGGCGAAATATAAATATAAATATATAAATAAATATATATATAACATTTGAAAAACTGTGATGAAATGTAGGATTGTGAAGTAAAAATTTGAAGAGTTAAGTTAAAATATTTCTATTATATACAAGTGATGAAGATAAATAAGAAATGTATACCTAGATACAACAAATACCTTAAACAAAAATGTATTTGAAAAAGAGAGATAGCAAAGAAATTTCTTATCATTAGTTGGAAATATGTAGACTGACAGGCTTGAGCAGTCTACGCTAGGACCCGTTGGAACTGGAAATTGGATTAGCTTTATCTTAATGTTGGTTTATCATAGAAAAATTAATTTTGCCTTGTAAACTGACCTTCCATAAAAAGGGATTCTCGCTTTTGTAGCATTTTGCTTCAATTGATCAAAAGCTCCTGTATATAAACATTAATAAGATATGAATGAAAATTGTGATGAATAGTAGGCCTATATAAATTTAAATAATAACAGATTGTATCAAAAGACAACTTCAGTGATAAACCTAAATCCCTAAATATTTCTAATATAAATAAGAATTAAAAATTACTAATAATTCGATTATATCTACAACAAATGAATAAGCCACTCACCAGCTCTAAATGTATCAGCACATATAAGACACGTTTTCCACCCTTTCTTCTGATAATAATACGAAAGCTATCCAAAAAAAATAAAATATATATTATCAAAAACATCAACTAAATGATATAGTACAAACTAGCTGTTTAACAATTGAATAATTTTATAAGTAACAAAACATTTCTTTGTATGAAGAATGATTGTGGTGCAGTTTAACACATCACTCAGCACCGCAACTCATTAAAGGGGGTATCACTGGCCAAAAATATTGCATTTGTAGTCGCATAACTTATTTTTAGGCTTGAGTGTAGCGTAGAAAGATAAATTCAGGGGCAGGAGAGATTTTTTTTTTAAACACCTGATCGCAAAAAACCACAAGGCCTGAGAGCTGTTGGTGTTAGAACAGGTCTACTTATTTGGTTCGACTTTAGCACACATCTATATTCATATAAAACTGTTCACATAGTGTAGGATTGCAAATAATTGGCACAAGATGTTACCATAAAGAAAATATTATCATGGCCCGTTTACAAGGATCAAGGCTCAAGTCAGTGGGTTCTGCTGCAAAAGTGACAAAATTTTGGCACATGCCTATCTTTCAGAATTACAAAGCTGCTACAAATAAGCTTCACAAATCGTAGTAATAAGAGCTTTTACATTGACACAGATTGGACATTTGAAAAGATCGACTTATACACAAAGTTTAAAAGCAGAAGAAAAGTTTTTTACGAGGGAAAGAGATGATGAGTATGTAAAAGAACAGTCAATGAAATTTGTAAATCTTGGAATGACAGCATAATGGAAAATCATTAGATCTTAGAGGTACAACACATGTAGATAACGAGTGAAAAGTTTTAGCTTAGAGTATTTAGTTGGACAGATTTCGAAGATTCGAGATTTATGAACGATAGACAGGGAAATTATGACAACAATCTAACCAAGTGCCTAACCTTGAATTTTTCAACGGATTCGAAATATTTAGACTATAAGAAGTAATTTAAGACTTTGAAACATTTTTTAAACTTTCCAGGGGGGCAACAAATGATGACGTCATCAACATAGTATTTCTGCGATATTACAGCGGGAGGAATTTGTCACAAATAAATTATTTTGCAATTATGGTGTGCCTTTTTCATCATATGTATTGATTGCAGTGTTTGTATTTAATTTATTGTTGGAAAAGACGGGGGTTTTGACGATTGATGATGTCATTTCAAGGAGTAATATGATAAATTGTCTTCTTACGGGCCTAAACGAACAAGTCAAACGAACATGTCTACAACAACTTCGAAAGGTTATACCGAAAGTATAAGCTCCTGAAGTTTTGAAGCTATAAGAAACCACTAGGATGTCAACATATTTAGTTATGCTACGGTATCCAATCATCACACGAATCACCAGATGAGGTAAAATCAGAAACCTCCCATTCACTTTCATAATCGCAAATGTCTGAGTTTTCTTGTAAAAGATGATTTTTAAGTTCATCTTCGTGCTCTTCCGGATCACTCTCATTGTCTGCATGGTACTCAGTCTCATCTTCCGGCCCTTCATCTCCTGGCATTGCAACAGATTTATGGCACACAAGAGCTTTCTCCATGCCCTTCTTCGACAATATCACTCATGTCGGCATCTGTACTGTCGTCCTCATAACTGGCAGCACTTCTTTGCCTTCTACGTGTGGTAAAGGATGGTGGTAACTGTAATCCAGTGAACCAAACTGGCGAAACAATGCCTTCCTCTTCGCTCCACTTCCATCCGTGGTCTGCAAACGATATCTCTGGGATTATGATATCAGTGCATCTGTACCAGTGAAACGCTTGGTAATGGACTCTCTTAATCGCCTGGAGCACCGAATCTTGATCTGGTGGTATAGACATTGATGTCTTTGTCTTCATGTTCTTGTAAAGGCGAACTCTTCTTTCGAGGTAATTTTCATTTGTCTTCCCGTTATACTTGGTGGTGCGAATAAACTCTTTAATATTTTCCACATCAACTTCTGATAAGCTTTCTCTTGAACCAATAGCAGCGATTAATTCACATCTAGATGAACGGTTCATAATCTTTTTCAAAAGTTTGACTTTTCCGACTCGATAAAAGTACGAAGTTGTGTCACAGCCAGACAAAGCATGAATTGCAGGCAACGACCTGCACAGGTCATGTCCAAGAAGGTCAATAAAATTTACAACGACCAATAGACGATTCTGCGAAAATTCTTCGAGGGGCAGAACCTTTAATGCAGTTCCCGATTAAAAGCCGTCGTAGGTTGCTTTCACAAAGTGGTTTAGATATCTCCAAGTTGAAAAGCAAAGTTCTTGTTCTTGTTGTGATGGATGTGAAATTTGAGTGTGATGTAAATTGCAGTTGTAAGGAATCGTTATAGTATACACTGAAAATTTATGCACATCAAAAGTCTAGAGAGAGGAAAGTACCAAGAGCAAAGATGAATGGATTGCTTCTGAATGACTATTTACCAAACACGAAGCAAATCCAGCATACGATTCTGATGCTACAGAATTTCAACTAAGTCAAGTTCTAAGAAATTGCCACGAGATATTATTATTATCATAAACACTCACAATATTTACATTACTGAAAGCAAGATTTTTTGCCAAGAATCTGCTGCCAAGAATCTCAGGCATAATGAGGGGGCATAGTTTGAAGTGAGCAAAACTGGGATATTATCTTGATGTTAGAAAAAGATTCTACAGGAACAGAGTCAACAATCATTGGAACAGTTTGACCTAGGAGATTGTAAATGAACAAAGCATTCACAGATTCGAGAATAAATTAGACCAACACTATAAAGACAAAATATTCTGTACAGACCCTAAAGATTTACTTTAAGGAACAGAATGTGTTTGTCTTCCATAACTCTCAAAAATCTTATTGGAATATGCAGAAATCCTAGAAACTCTTGTGATGTTAATTTGAGCAAGGCCCGTGCAGTAGGTATGCAAGGTTTATGATATAAACCAAGCTTCAAGTAATGTAAGTAAGGAAAAATGGCAAAAACATTTTGCAACAGGTAATCCAGCAAACAGTAACAAGAACTTTAAATAATTTTGATTTTCTTCTTGTGTTCTTCTGACCCAGAAATAAGACCGTTTTCCAATTATTTCTGCTTAACACCAGATGGCCAGTCAACAGATATGACAGCCGAAAAATTTTCAGCAAGTGAGATTGAACAAGTTGGTGAGTCTTTGAGGCCTATTGCCTGTCTACAAGCTCTGAAGCTGTTAGCATGTTGGGGATAATTTGTCTTTTTCCTCCAACTAATGTCTTTCTATCTTAGATGGACGATCTTAACAAGCAACTTAATTATAAATAACTCAAAATTGGCTGCTAATTTGCAGACTTTACGTGATCCCATATGGATCTTCTTCGCAGTGGAATATTTAAGTCAGCACGCAGGCTAACCATCCTTGCGCCAACAGAATGGTCGAACGTCTGCATCGCCAGCTTAAAGCATCAATCAATGCCTCGCCAGATTCTTCGAATTGGACTGAACTCCTCCCGCTCATTCTGCTTAGCATTCGCACATCCATCAAACAAGATCTTGACTCCACTCCGGTGCAATTGGTCTACGGAACAAGAATTGGTTTACCTGGTGAATTCTTCGCATTGTCTTCAGCCAATCTGATCTTGATCCCACGGTTTTCTCCCACCGTCTACAATCTGCTATGCAACAACTTCCACCAATCTGTGTTCGCTGCATCCACACTGCATACACTACGTCAGGTCATTTCCTTTGTCATTGCTGTTTCTCCATGCATCAACTTTCCTACCTTTGTTCTTAGCCTAGCCTTTTCCTTTTAATTGTTAACATTTATTTGCAATACGTTTATAGAATTAATCTTAATATGACCTTTCTGAATAAAAAACCTGTATGTAATCCGATTAGATAGTCAATCATAATCAGTTAGAATAATCAGAAAACCTAACAACGTCTCTTTCTGGCTCCTTGTTTTCTGGACGTTAAATGAGCAGTTGCTGAAATTAACAAAAGACAATCGAAGGATATTTTAGCGAGCAAAAATTCTCTGTTCCTAGAAGCTACCTTGCTGTTATACCATCATTACAGTTAGGTATTACAGTAAGGTATATCTTCATTCAATTCTGTCTGGTGATCTCGTAAGCGCAAAAATACAAAAAGTTACAAAAAACTGCTGTCTTGTCTGTAATATTGTAGATTCAATATTCGATTCTGTATGTATTTTGCTCCAACAAAAAACAAACATAACGTATCTTACTTACTTATACAAATCCCTCGAAAATAGTTCTATGACATCCATTTAATAATAGTTGGGTTTGACGTATTTCATTATATTCCCCCTCCTAATTCGAACTTTCTGGCGATGAAACCGGTGGTTCGTTCTGGGAGGGTAACGCCACAATTTCACTCAAAACTTCTTCGTTTTCACTTAGCTACAACTATATTTGAAATCAGTAACTACCAAGATTCACTATCTGACACGTTCAAAAACGTACCAATGAACTGCAGGTAGCTACAGGTACGTCACTTCGAGCCGATCCTCAGCGGTAGGATTAGCTGCAAAATGTCAACTCATTTTAAATTTTTTATCAGTACAGAAGTATCTAATTTTCAAAAGTTTAATTTTTGTGATCATTAACACACGACTGAGTTAAATAATCAAAAATAAATGTTTGCTTCATATGCAGTTTAAAGTAATTTCACCTTTGTGCAAGTGGTTGTCTTTCCACTACCTTGTAGTCCAACAAACATAATAACATTATTCTTTCCTTTTACTGGCTGCCAAGCCTTCACCGCAGGATCAACAAGCTAAAAAAAGACATAAGTGGGATAAAGATGTTATGACTGATGGCACTCGTGACAGGTTTGAAGCTCACTTTATAGCACAGGATTGTTCAGAAACCAGAGGGATGGATCATCAAGATGTATCTTCACCAGTTGTTGCATGTTACATGGTTATTAGATCTTTGGTCACTTTAGCTAACATTCGTCAAATTATGTAGGAAAAGCACGTTGTATATAACCAAGAAACAGCCTGGTGGCTTTGTATACTGTAGGCAACAATTTTGATGATGATTTACAAGGCTTTCACGTTCAGAAATAAAGGTGCGCGACCAATACTTCGTGTGATCAGATTGGGGCGGCCGAATAAAAAATTATTTGTAAAATAGATGTTTTATTGAAATACTGAACTCAGCAAAAGTTTGCTTTCATTTCTTGATATGCAAGCCGTAGGCTAAAGATTATGTTAAATGCAGAATGAAGCCAATCTGCTAAATATTACCTGGTGTTAAAGGACTATGAATTGCCTTCGCTCTATTTCCTGCACTCAATTTCAAATGATAACGGGAATTACAACTAATATAAACAATCGATTCGTGTCGTTTTAAAATCTCCATGTTGTCTACTCAAGTTCAACTTCAAAAAGGGCAATTTCCTCTATTTCGTAAATATCACTGTCTGAATTTGTTCGGATCTGACGCAAGACGAATCGCTCGCAAATGAAACCACAGGCGCGTGCCTGCTCGCGCACTTTCACGCCCCCCCCCCTGAAAGCCCTGATTTAAAAGTAAAACTGTCAACATTCCACAATCATACAAAGCATGTCAATGTCTTATTCATGAAAAGGTTGCTTTCAATTAGATATCTGTTAGGTATTGTTCAACTCAAGAATAATATGTTAGGAAATATTGCTCAACTTACAAATAATATAATCCAGGGTCTTACAATATTTCCTTTTGGGAATTTTAGAAACATATAAGGCAAACACTTAAACATTTAGATTATCAAAGCATCATCATTCAGTTTGACTGTTAAGAACTTTTGTCTATCCATGTGATTACTCATCCTGCTTATCTAAATTATTGTTACTAAGCTCATTCTGAAATGCAAACTTCCTATAGGTTGATTGAAAGGCTCTTATTTTATCTCAGGTGAGTATAACATATTTTTGCTTTTTTAATTAATATATGCTTCTGGTTATGAATTTAGCAAAACTTGTTTATCGTTTTTTTTTCTCAACTAATCATTTGTGGATCTATATATTCAGTTAAAATCTCAAATAAATCCAGCAAGTTTCAAATAATGAAAGCTGGCCATACATGTAAATTTTGAAAGATTAAATATGCCTTGGTTACTTTAAAAGCAAAATAGTTTGAATGATTTACCTTGCACAACTCTTGAAATACTGTGTGTTGAATTACTCTTCGCTTATTAATACCAGCAGCCATCTCTTCAAAATTTGCCGCCACTCTGCCAATATGTAAACTAGCTTTTCATAAACAATTATGGAGTGAGAGATATATCATGTTAGAGAAAGTCTTAAAACCCCAACCTAAAAACCCAATACAACAAACTTTAAATGTTATAGCTCCCACAAAAGCATGCTTACTTGATATTTTCTCTCAGTCTTTTTACAAGCTGCACATTGACATCAGCTTCTAGCAAAGCTGCACATATTTCTTTCAGCATTGCATTGAGCACCTAAAAATAGTTTAATTAAATGAAAAAAACAGTATTTCCAACAATCATATTTTTGAGCCTATTTTTGTTTGGATATTTACATTTATATTTATGCCTTCATGTCCAACATCAGCCGTATGCTGCCAGAAAACCCAGCAAGGACAAATAAATTATGCTTGCTTGCTTGAGAATACTTCTTCAAATTCTTATTGACAGTTGAGGTGGATTTTAAAATACTTTATATAAATGTTTCTGTCCAGTTCAATGGTTCCAGGTAAAGCTTTGTTTTATGGTTAAATTGAATTTCTTAATGATAACTCTAATGATGTTTATAGTATCTTTTGTTCATAGGTGCATCTGTCTAGAAATAAAAAGATTAACATTATATATGAACAGAATAATCTTTATTTCAAGAAGGTCCTTGAAACATATCTTCCCAAAATGTTTAAGGCACGTTTATAAGAAATTTTACCACATTACTCAAAATTTACCTAGAAACCTAAATTTACCTAAAAAGAAATAATTTTACTTTTTCTAACCATCTTTTTATTGTTTCTAAAAGTTGAAGGTTTATAAGCATTTTTGTTGCCTGGCAGAAGTGAAAAGGAGTACTGGATGCATTAATCTATGACGTCTATTCAGTCCAGGTTGGGAAGGCTGTTTATATTTGCAGTAACACACAGATTTTACAATAGAAACTTGCACCTCAAATCAGCCTCACTTGCAGGTTAAACAAATTTTCTCAAGATAGAAGCTCTGATTGTGTACACACAAGGTAACATTATGAATAAGTAAATTGCAAATACAGCATCAATAAAAATACAAAAATTTAAAACTCAGCAGTACATACAGGCCTTTTTGTTTAACGAGGGCGAGCCTCCAAGTAAGAAATCCTACATTGAACTCACACAAAGCTCTGAACATAATGACGAGGCCGCTGATTTTGAAACTGACACTGAGCCGGAGACCAACACAGTCGGAACCCAGCTTTGAGGAAGAACTTTGAACTGTGTGATTTTAAATTTTGTTGTTACAGTAATGAGCAAAGCAACAAAATGTTTATTTCCCTTTTCCCCTCATCAAGTAGATATCTTACCAAACTGTATTGGTCTTAGGTGGGTACTAATGTGTGGGCCTAGGTTGGATGAAACCGCAATTACTTAACCTTTGACTTCATGTAACATAAATATCTCCTCAGTGTGGAGATTTACCATAATCCTGAATATTCTGTTAAAAAATTAACCATAATCAAGCATCCTTGATCCAAAGATTAAGAAATTGTGGTCAGGTCAATACAGTAGTATCTGTTTTAGACCCTCGTGGCTGTCTGGGCTGTTTGCAAAAGAAAAATGTTTGAGGGGTAATCACCCTCCTAAGCTCATCAACATGGGCCATTTATCCGACCTGGTGTCAATACACATCACTCCATTAAATTTCCAAAATAACATCAACCAAACAATTAATTTATTATGCTTATTGCGTTTAAATGTCACAAAATATATCATGCATTCAAGTTCAAGATATTTGTTTGTAGTGGTTTTGATCTGGTTGAGAACTTGGGATTGTCTGTTTCTATGCATAAAATTCATAATAGCTCATTAGAACCTTGCACCTCAAAAATTCACACAAAACATACAATATTTCCAACCTGGTACCCAGTGACAGAAATTTAGGCCTAAATGAGTTGATGTGCTTTTGTGTACAATTATTTTTGGTGAGAAAAATGCCCAATAGATGCATTGCAGCAAATTGTGGGAATCTCCCAGATGTAGATCTGGCATCCTGCTTCATCTAAATCCATTTAATGAAAATGAGAATCCAGTAGCGAAGAAAAGGAGATGACAGCAGATTGGGAAAAATACATAAACTAAAACTATGACAGGCCTTATCAAAATATATACAGGTATAATAAAATATATACTGGTATAATATATAAATATATACTGGTATAATAAAATCGGTAAATTGCCACATTTGCTAAAAAAGATCAAATAGGCCTATTGTTCCATAGATAACAGTTTATTATGGTAAATCGCTTTTGTGTGTACGCTATCGCCAAACTCTACATCCTGGCCTGGTTCTACTTAGACAACTTTGACAACTTCGACATTGTTCGTAGCCGTAGAAAATAATTAGTTTATTGGCACATGTGCTAAACCAATAATATAGACCTGCAAGTTAGGCCTATTTAAATCTCAGTTGGGTATTAGTTAGACAACAACTAGTAACAAATAAAGAAACGAGTGCCAACCTCTTCGTTGATAACAGTTGCATTGCTCAAGGAACGTAAGGCAGAGGTTATCTTTCTTCCCAAATCTGCTAATACCATGACTCCTTCTTTCGATTATTATGCTACTATCTGTAATGCCAGTTTTAAGATAAATTATCAGAAATTAATACTTCAACTTGTCCTTGTGCAACGTCATTCAAGGTCGGCACTAGATCCCCGAGGAGTTATGCCCATGACGTCATAAATTCTTGAAACTGAGATTGGACTGCTTTGGCCCCACTGATCTCAAAATAAAGACTTTATTTTGAGATCAGTGTTTGGCCCTCACTCCACAACAACAACAAGTGAAAAGGGACTAAATCCAACTCAAAGGAATGGGTACCACGATATATCATTACTCTCCCCTCTTATTGTCCAGTTCATAATCATTTAGATAACTTGGTGCTCGCCTTAGTCTCTGTGGTCGCACATGTCTTTCAGAAGGATTGATTTCACTTTGAGCTTGTCTTTCCGATTGTGCTGATAGTTCCTGATGCAAAGGAATCGACTCCTCATATGACTCTGGGTGTCTTTGCTCCTGTTCCTGATAACTTCTCTCTCTGTGGCCGTGAACCTCTTCGAATCTCTAAATCTCTTTGATTCTCTGAATCTCTTTCAATCTCTGAATCTCTCTGAATCTCTGAATCTCTTTGACTTTCCTATCAACCACTTTGGCCCATTGGCAGAATTTCTTACCCACACATTATCCCCCACAGTCAACTGACGAAAACTCTGAGAATTTCGGTTCTTGATCATTACTTCATCCCTTGCACACATCTTTCTATTAAAACATGACTTAATCAATGAAAGTCATGAGTTCAGTTTTCTGTTCATAAGAAGTTCCGCTAGTGAGCTATTTGTCAGTGTTTGGGGCGTGATGCGGTAGGTGAAAAGGAAACGCTGCAATCGTGTTTCTAAAGAATCTTTCGATGGTTTTGCCATTTTATCCATTGCTGACTTGAAAGTTTGAACTGCTCGCTCTACACATCCATTTGTTGAGGGGTAATATGGAGCACTTGTTACATGCCTGATTCGATTGCGTGTCATGAAATCTCCAAATTCTTCACTTTTAAAACAAGCGGCGTTGTCTGATACACAGATTCATGTTCATGCATGTCTGATACACAGATTCATGTTCATGCTTGGGTATTTCTTTCCAGTTAATACATAATAAGTTACTTTACCTAGTACAGGATCTCTCCTTGTAGCAGTTTTAACTTCCTCTGATAAGACAGGTAAGAAGAGGCAATCAGCATTTCCATTACTGGAACCTTCCCGAAATCTCATGGTATATTGATAAGATGACAGTAACAGTACCCATCTCTGCATTCTGCCAGCTGTCATAGTAGGAATTGGCTTTGTTTCTGCAAACAATCCCAACAAAGGCTTATGATCTGTCACCAGTGTAAAATGACGACCGTACAAATACTGGTGAAATTTCTTCAATGCTGAGACAATTGGTAGTGCCCCCTTCTCTATATGGGAATAATTCCTTTCTGCTGCACCTAAAACTCGTGATGAATATGCAATTGGACGCTCTGTGTTGTCCTTCATGATTTGAGATAATACGGGGAGGCATCACAGTGTAACAACAAAAGCTTATTTGGATCATAATGTACCAGAAGTGCTGCTGAGCATAGCATGTTCTTAGACTGCTTAAACGCCTTTTCTGCCCTTCCTTCCAAGTCCATGTTGAATTTTTCCGGAGTAGTGCATGCAAAGGCTCAAGTACACTGGCCATATCTGGAAAATGTCTATGATAGTAATTGAGCATGCCTAAATATGACTTCAACTGGGTAACATTCTCTGGCTCTGGTGCACTAAGCATTGGCAAAATCTTCTCGTCAACTGGTGATACCCCCTCTTTATTGACTTTAAAACCAAGATACACAACTTCTGGAGCCATGAAAGTGCACTTTCTCTTCTTTAGCCGCAGTCCCCACTCTGACAGGACTCTAAGAACTTCTGACAAATTCTTTAAATGCTCTGAATCATTTCTTCCGGACACTCTAACAATAGTAAACTGTTTATGGCATATCCTTTGCTCCATACTCCTTTGAAATATTCCTGCGGCTGAATGAACCCCAAATTGTAATCTGGTTGGTTTGAATAACCCCCTGTGTGTGTTTATGGTCAGATACTCTTATGACTTCTCATCTAGCTCTAATTGCTGATATGCATAAGCTAAATCTAATTTTCTGAACTTTTCTCCCCCATTTAGGGTCGCTAGCAGATCTTCTGTCTTTGGCACTGAATAATTGTCACAGATAGATTCCTTGTTAATTGTTTGTTCGTAATCTCCGCATATCCTTGTTGTTCCATCATCTTTGGTAACTGGAACTATAGGAGTAGCCCATTTAGAATAATTAGTGGGTTGGTAAACCCCATTGTTCGCTAGTCTATCTAGCTCCTTGCTCCTTATCAATGCGATCTTTTAACGCGTAAGGCACTGGTCTCGCTTTAACGGAATGGTATCACCTTTCTCAAGACAGACATTATGCAACACCATACAGGCCAGTGCGTAAACCTTCACGTCTTTATGCGAACTTTCAGATTTTCTCATCAGAATGCGCCATCTCCCTTTCAGCTGCCCATATGCACCTTCAATTACCATTCGGGCACGACTGAGTCTATAGTTGAAATACTTTTGCATAGGTGTCAAAACTGTCTAATAACTATTTTCATGTTTTAACTTTAGTAATATATTTCAATATAGAATTTGATAACAGTATGAAGCTGTTGTTTTTCGATTTTTTATTATAATGCAGTGAAAAGATAGTACATATGCATTACTTTATCACTGAAATATACATTAACTAGACAACGTAGAGTTCGTTGGCAATTTGCAAAATACTAAAGTTAAAACAAGAAAATAGTTATTGGGCCGAAAACATCTAGAAATCCCTTCTTTAATGGGCGGTACGAAAGTGCATTACTGGAAAAAAGGGTCGAAAAATACTCAAGTTAAAACATGAAAATAGTTATTAGGCCGAAAACATCTAAAAATCCCTTCTTTAATGGGCGGTACAGAAGTGCATTGCTGGGAAAAAGGGTCGAAAATACTAAACATAGTCCTGTCAGAAGACAACGGAAACCCCCATCAATTTCAAATTTGTGTACTTGGAAATGAGGCTGTTTGGTAGACAGCTCGAAGGTGAATGGCCTAAAATAAATTGACTTCAGTCACACAGCCATGCGATAAATAAAGGGATTTTGAAGACAGAAAATTGGATGACTTGACCCCCGTTATTGAATTGGGAGTTATCAGACCGATAATTAAGGACGCCACAACACCATAGGATATATAACTGTGCATACAATGCACTTCAATTACATATAATAAGGGAGGTACGCTTCTGCATTCGAAGCTGTCAACAGCAATACAGCAAGCAGCGCCACTTGGACTTTCCTCCTTCTTTGCTCCATTAAAATCCTCAATCTTGCTTCTGCCAATCTCCTTTTCCTTCTCGATTCCATCAGTAATCTACTCACGAAAACGACATGCATGTTATTGGGGGCCATTTTGAATGTTGGTGAACAAGCCTGAAATACTTCATGTAAGAATTTTCATTTTGTTTTGACTTGGGAGCGGCACAATTAAGTTCGACGTTTGAAAACGGGAGTCGTGCCAAACAAGCTCAGGTGCCGCACAAAATTGAGTTAAGTTCGGCACATGAGAAGCTCGACGTTTGAAACGGGCCTTATACAAATTGAAAATATCATCATTCTCAACATCACCAGATTCTTCTTCCTCTGCTACATTATTTGTTGCATACCCCTTTTCCTAGGCGGTGCCTGATTTGACTTAGCTTTTTCCTTGCAAAGCCTCATTGTGTGGCCTTTCTTCCTACAATAAAAACATTCTTCCTCTTTAAAAGACAAGTCTCTGGATTATGCTTGCCTCCAAATCTGAGACAATTCCTTGACTTATATGAGCCATGGTTTATCTTATGGATATCAGCACCAACCTGTCTTTGTTGATAACTCTGAATCGTAGATGAATTCTGGGCAGCTGACTCCATTGCTTGAGAAATCTCTAAAGCCTTTTTCAAAGTCAATGATTCCCTTTCACTTAACAATCTTTGTTGAATACGCTCTTTATTGATACGACACACCAATCTATCTCTTAAAATTCTCTCCAGTTGCTCTCCATATCCACAATGTTCTGTAAGTCTCCTGATTTCTGCAATGTAAACTGAAACTGATTCTTCAGGTAGCCGATTGCGTGTATTAGACTTACATCTTTCTGCAATTGGGTTCGGTTTTGGATGCTGGTGAGTTTGCATCAACTCTGTCAATCATTCTGAGTGACATTTACGTAGAACTCGTTACGAGACTCCTTTTATATTACGCTGTCTTCTATTCTTATTATTCGTTGTGTTACATTCGCTGATGCTTCTCTAGTTCGCTTATCACGATGTTCGTTCGTATTTACCTTATTCGCATGTTTATGGGCTTAGATTCCTAGTTATGTATATATTTCGGGAAACGTTTTAGTCTTCTTTCGCGTGTTCTTCACAAATTTGTGCCAAGACCAGGATCTGAGTTCCTGCTGCGCTTACTGTCACGTTCGTTCTAACGCTATCATGCCACCAAAACCGAAAACTCCGCTAGAGAAGTTAAAGCTGGAAAGAAGACAATTTCGCCGTTCGTACACGAAAATTTACAACGAAGCCGCTGGCTTATTCGACAAAACATCCTTTTCAGACAAAGATGTTTCCACGTTAAAATCTTCATTCGCCGCGTTAAACGCAAAATTCACGGAATGCAACAATTTGGACAAAGATTTACGCGATGTTGTTTTGGAGGAGTTTGAGGATGAAAATGATCTTGACGCATTCTTTGATGAAGCTGATGAGGTAACGTCCGTTAACCGAGGTAAGCTCAATAAGCTTGAGTTTATTTTATGTAAATGTGAAAAGCCAACCCCAGCAAGCTTCTACTCATTCTCAAACCCCAACTTCAACACTTTCTTTACGTTCGAAGTTACCAGATCTAAACCTCCCCACTTTCAACGGTACATCACGGAGTGGTTTGGTTTCTGGGAACGCTTTCAATCACAAGTAGGGAACTCTCCAGACCTCCAAAATTCCGCCAAATTTACGTATTTAATTGGTCAGTTGAGGGGAGAAGCCTTGGCTACAGTTAAGGGCCTTATTCCGTCAGATCAAAATTATGCCATTTTGGAAACGACGCAGAAAGAAAATTTCGGTCTTCCCAGGAGAATAATTCGTGCACACGTAATGAATCTACTTAAAATGCCTAAGCCGACCCCCGTGGCCACTAGTTTACGTCATTTTTATAATTCATTGATGGGTGATATTCGCTCTTTAGAAGCTTTGAACATTGACGTAGCGGCCTGTGCCCCATTTCTCGTTCCTATCATTGAAGACAAGCTCCCTGGCAAGGTTATAAGTGCCATAGGTGATTGTGGACAAGAATCTCGTTTTGAATTACGTCGTTTCATAACTAGTTTTAAGGATTACGTAACTCGCCAAGAACAAGCCTTAAGTGTTGATCGGTCGACTGCACCGCCGCCCTCCTTTGGATATGAAACGTACGAACCCCCGTCTACACTGAGCACTCTGTCTGCGTCAGTTAGTCCACGTTGCCAACTATGTAAGGGCCCACATGCCGCTCAACGCTGCCCTCAGTCTGACTCTGATAAAACAGCCGCCTTTACGAACAATAAGCTTTGCCTCAACTGCTTATATTCCGGACACCGGGTATCCAACTGCAATGCTAAAGGCCGTTGCCCCAAATGTAAGGGGAAACACCGCACCGCTATTCACGGTATCCTAATCTATCGTAACGTTAATTCTGCTACCAATCCTCGACGTAATAACTATCAGAACAGGTCGCCCTCGTCGCAAACAAACGCACATGCTTCTGTTGTTTCTTCTAATGAGCCACCAACACCCACATCCGCGGCTCTCACGCCATCGTCACAGCAAAAATATCTAATTGTGCTTTCGCATCGCCTCACTCTACTTTGAATGATATTGCTATTATTGATAACATCGATATGTTAAAATCTATTGATTATTCTAAATTTAATTCTGCTACTACCATACGCAAGGATAATGATGATATGTTGAATAACGTTGTTAATTTTGATGTTTCTAATGTGAACCCTACTGTTTCAACCACTACTGTCGATAGTCACGTCGCAGATGCAATTCTTTTGAAAACTGCTAAAGCTGTTGCTACTTCTGCCGATAAGAAAATTACGGCCTCTTTTTTGATGAAGGCTCGCAACGCTAACACCTCCTACATCGTATTAATTCTTGTCAGTGTCTGGTTTTGGGGTAAATATTACTGAACGTAGCTATGGGGTTACAAAGATTGACTTAGAAACTTCCACATGAATTGAATCAGTTCGTGTTTTAATCACTGATGAAATTGTTCAACCTTTACATCAGTATTACTTCGCTGATATCGGGTCACACCCCCGTCTTCGAGATTTTCACTTGGCCAACGACTTCAAAGACAGCTCCTTTGTCGTTGATATTCTTTTAGGTGCCGATGCTGCTTATCGTTTTCTTGGCAACATTTCTGAAGGTTGTTCACACCCTATTATTCAAGAGTCTAAGTTTGGATATGGTTTATCCGGTCCTTTGCCAAAACGCGCCAAGCCGATATTGAGTTCCACGCACGATAATCACGCTATTTCAATAAGCACAATTAATACGCCTTTCATAGAGTCTGAAAATAGCCAAAATGAAAATGAATCTGTTGTTTCCTTTGAAAATCTTGGCCAGAAGAAGGGTGTCATTCATTACCTTCATCATTTCTTTGTTCTTAAAGATTCTGAGACAACTCCTCTCCGCATTGGTTTTGCTGCCAATACTGGTCAGGTTACTCTTAATGACTGCCTCTATACTGGCCCTTGCCTTCTAAATAATTTAGTAGAGCTACTCGTTCGATTTCTCTTTAACAAATACGCATTTGTGCTAAAGAAAGTGACTCATGTTCATATTGACAGATAGTTCCGGTTTAGTTAACTATATCATGCTGTTTTTCTTCTTATTAATATAATGTTTTGTTGCTCGCTCTTGATAGTTGA
>JAACYV020256414.1:0-12224 GCA_009936425.2 Chrysaora fuscescens | reverse complement strand
ATGGCTCAACAATTTGCAGATTATATGAATTTCACGTGTAGCTATGTTTTAGCGAGATTTCTGGGTTTAATATAGGAATAGCCACGTCTGTAGGGTGACAGTTCTATATGTTTGCAGCTCTAGCTTTTAGCTCTAGGCTGCCTTAAATTCAGGGTTAGAGTAGCTCACATTGATGATACCTATTCACTAAAGCCCTGTCCACACGACAAAAACTAATCAATCTAACCTAGGGGCCTAGGGCCATCCCTGTATTGTCCACACTTGATTTGTAGGTTGGATATAAACCTTGGACGAACCCAGGTTAGTTTGCGTAGAGTGGACAGGGCTTATAATTATTATTACTATGTTCATTCTCCTCCCTGTACTACAGCGTACATCCTAACATCATTTTAAAATAGGCCTATCATTTGGAAGAGAATTTAAACGACATGTAGCAATGTAGGACTGACGTTTGAAATGCAGCTTGGGACTGGGCACACCCTGAAAAGCCTCTTCTAATAGCCCCGATCACACAAGCTAACCGGGACAGTTTGGATGATATTTTGAAATGCTTTATGAAATTGTGAGTTATGTAGGCCTACCATGCGGCACAAGCAATCTTAAGTTAAGATCTGGTTTCTTCATCTTTTGGTTCACATTCGTTTATCTAGGATCTTAGGAAGAAAGTTTTGAACAGGCCTACACAAGTTGTATTGCTCTCAAAATTAGCATAATTTGTTCAGCAAAGTTCCGTACATCGTCGCTACATATACTTGCAGAGATTACTGCAGACTAAGATTTTGCAGAGAAAAGATCTACAGAAACATTGCAGCTTTAAAACGTTGCATCATTTATTATCAGAAAATTCAATATTAATATACAGTTTCTAGACATATTTACAAATATTTTCATTCAGGTACACATACTAACAATTCGACAAGAGAAATACGACAATTAATTGAGAATTGTACTCAAAAGGTGCGAATTATCAACACCTGACCGTTATTAGCCACACCTTTGTGGTCGTACTAATGAGAGCAAATGTTTCTATATTGAAATTCAGCCCATAACTTCTTTCTTCGATTTCTCACTGACACGATCTAGTGTTAAAATGATATGACACGTTGAACAATTAGTCTGGTTCAAATGTTCTTCTGCAATTTGCTCGTTTGCAACATTTATCAGTCAATACTGGCGAGAGCCGAGAAAACTGCCAGGCAGTGACAAACAAGGAGAAGTAATTGTCTCGTTTCTTTATCCAGGCTTACGCACAGTTTTGACTACCTGCTTAATTACAAGCCACGACAACAGCTCTTGAGTCGTTTAGTCCGCCATTTGCATTGACAAGGCTTTCGCATAGGCCAAGTAGGATCTGGGAAACCAAAGCTGCAGCTTCTCTAGATGACCTTCACACATCTTCTCTCTTTTCGGTTCAGCCAGCCGGGGTTTCCTTTGGCTCTGCAAAAATATGTCGATATCAACAATTATTGACGCGGAAAAATACGAATTATAATTATGCCTTTGAATGATGGAAAATAATACACAACAACAATCTTTATATGACGTCAAAGCCAAACAAGTATAACGAGTTATATGTAGTGCAGGTGTTTACAATTCAAGGCAAGCGAATTAATATACTTGATTACTAAAATTTCAGGAATGCCCGGTATATCGAAGTTTTTGATCTGTTAACAATCCGCAATTTTATTTTTGGAAAATGCAAGACATTCTAGAAGTTCTCGTGCAAAACCTATTTTTCCAGATAAAAATCGCGTGTGGGTCTCCGTGTGTCTCACCATACGGGTGCCAGTCATTAATCCGCCAATCAACAAGGAAAAGTCATACTTCACGCAACACAATTTTCAATTTTCATTAACACAGTGGGTTCAACCCCCTGTTAGCCATGTGGCAAGCTTGGTTCAACGGGCAGCTTGAAGCAAAACCCTTCAAAAGAGACGGATTTAGTTGGATAAATAACTAGATTAATACCACAAGCCATTGTATGAGAAGTGTTCATATTCCCATTTGCCATTTCGTTATTAAAAAGTGATTTATTCTAAACAGGATGGAAAACAGGCCCAGTTTGCAAAATTCAAATGAAATCGTACAATACTCAAAAATTCCTTTCATTCATAAACCAGGGTTTCAGACGAATTAAATTTGATTAAAAATATTAGTTCATATTTGCCTAGCTATACTCAAATTATTGTCCATTCCCGGCGGTTCTTTCGGATAGTAAGTGACTAATAGATTGATTACTTTAAGTAAAGAACTAATTCTTTCCCAAATTTTAGTTTCCGAACACCGCCCTCCATGTTGGCTTTCGTATAATCCCTCTATTTATCGAATATCTTCCTTATATCGATTCAGTTATTTGTTTACTAGTCATTTGTTAAATATATGAAAAGAGCCCACACTTGAAAGTGATTGTAAGAATCGTTTGTTTTCCCAACAAGAGTGCGGTGTAGCTTTATCGATAATTAGAGATCTTATTGCATTGACAAATTATCTGGCCGAGCCAAAGCCCAAGTCTCCTTCGTTGAAGTGGATTGATTACCAAACATAGAGGAATCTGCGACAAGCAAGGTCTGCGTAATATGAAACATGAGTTTAAGATGAGGTTAAGAGAACATCAGTCAAACAAACTACCTTTTTGATATCCGGCGAACTTTTCTGCACTTCAAACCACTGTCACACAAGCAGATGTGATTTATTTGAAATCGGGGTGCCGTGTCTATAACGCCGCAAGCGTCTCCTTCTTGTAGAAATCGCCTGCAAACAGGCTTTCCTCCACCAGTTTTGGAACAGCACAGACCTGGCTTGCAATCTTTCGACTTTCTGCACAGAGCACCCTCGATGCCAGTGGGCATTACTGGACGACAGAAGCCTGAAACACAGGCGAATCCTTTGCAGCACATATGATTTCTGCGACATAAGTCACCGTCACGTCGACAATTATGACAAGTTCCCAGATGTCTGTAACAGAACCTTCCTTTGCCGCACTGCTTGTCTTTCCGACACTGGCGGTCTCCGTTATTCTGCAGAAAACAATCAACGAGTTAGAGAATGTAAAAATATAGGAAAATTGATTAGATATTCCCCACTTACTTTTTAGAATCGAAAATTTCTTATGAATCAAGTCTATGACTAGTAGCTGGTTTATCAATAGCAGATTTCTAGATTTCATCTTATACTGAATTATTGTCAAAATACACAACGATAAAGCTACCTTTTTTAGATTTCTTTGAGTTCGAGTTAGTGTCTGCGTTCCATTACCAAGATCGTATACAGGTCTGACGGCGAAGTACCAACGAGCAGAGCATTGCGAAAAAATCTGCAAAAACACGAGCGTTAGCATACTCGAATCCATTCTGTCAGCTCCTACACGGCCCGCAATTGACTGAAGAGTGGACATAAGTAAAGAATGGATATTCTTAGGGCTGATATCCTATTCAAAAGATTTCCATTCGTATTATAATCAATACCACGACACTGCACGTGTGATTAACGACAACATTCTCACTCAGTTGTCAAGAATAACCAATCAGTTGCCTTCATATTTCAATAGACTCGCCTGCTGTAACATTGACTCTATGTCAAAGGAGGAGGGTCCGAATAATCAAGGTGAAAATTGATTGACACTGTAGGCGTAATCTCTGATTGGGGGCAATAAAAGTGTCTGTCTAGGGACGCTCACAGGTTTTTGTGATGAAAGAGTTCAAAAGGGCTATGTACAGAAATTTGTACTGTTTTTTTGGACACGGGCTCCAACACAGTTTTATGTTTCTGTTAGATTAGAAAGGTGAGTAGTAGGCTGGGGCAGACTGCCAGCCTTTGACAAATGTCATTCAACAGATCGTAATAGTTTTCAAAACGTATTATGTAGGTGGCCAAACAATGAATTATGTAGTAAATACTTGCAGACAACAGGGGTCTTTTCATGTTAAACATTTCCACGCTTAAATGACAAACAAGACAGATAAAGGAGACTCAATTTACCCTTAGTAGTTGTGTTTGTAGCTTGCCTTGATAACGTTCCATATCAAATTGAAGCTGGAGTACATATGACGATAAAATGTTGAATTAGCTACTGGAAAATCGAGCACTTATTCGAGATATTTCCTTTCCTTTCACTGGGGGTAAACTATCGTTCATTTTGCCAAAATTATCTTCCTTTTTAATAAAAATGCATTATACTTACATAAACTTAACGAGCTTAGACTTCCAACTGTTTTTATGACAACTACTGTATATATTACTATATTACTATTTCTATGAAATTAGGGCTATTTAAAGAGGGTTAGAGAATCTAGGCTACAAAAAACCAAAATAGAAAGATTCCCACCAGAAAAACTCAGCACAATGAACAAAAGCAAGAAGTTTAATAGCTTTAGATACACATCTATTTTCTTCAAATAAATTATTGAAAATTACAAAAGAAAAACATCTAGCGAAGATTTCTGAACAATTATTTGCGAAATCATGATATTTATATAAATTTGCATATGACAAGATAAACTGTGTTAGAAATAGAAACAGACCTTGCTCAAGGCAGGTTGATATACTTAATTTAATTTACGATGCCCGTAGCATATTTACAAGAATATCCACCAGTTGCAAAGATCAACCCGTCACCCCTGAAACAGCCTCATTGCCAATTAGAGATAGTTACAAAGAATCTTAATTTCAGGGGGTAGTGGCATGAATACCAATGAACAATTAGCTATAAATGTTTCAGGACTGGCAGGCCCATATGGAGTTTGTACGAAGGTAGCTAATGTCAAATTCTAGGAGATAGCAATATAAATACAAGTCACTTTGTAAATGTTCACGCCCTTAGAGGGACATCACTAACACAAGTAACTGGGCAAAGAATGTCCAATACTATTGTGTTATCATTCACCAACCCAATCTAGCGAAACTTTACAATTATTTCATCTAGACTACTTTAATCGATTTAGGCTTAGGGTTTGAGAGGTGACGTATCTTTGGCCTAAAAATGCAATATTTGTTTGTTGATATGATGATTAAAACATTTGCTATTCTAAGTTGGACGTTAACTTGGGGTAAAAACTACATGGGTGTGATGAAAAGGTATGGATTCAGAGCCAGGCGTAAAAGCAACAATAGGATAGCAGCAAACCGTGTTTTTCGCGAAGGGACCCATGAGCCCTCTTTCTTGTAAACCGGCTACCAACATCAAGGATTTGTTCACTTGACATATGTTAGGATACGACAAAATGGATAACTCAAGATAATTCAAGCTAGACGGCCGTCCTTTGCAAAACGGCTAATGATCAAGTTGAATGACACCGTGCAACGAAAACACCGCTAGCGGAATTCTGGTCGCGCGGGTCGGTCAATGTGATGCGGCGAGATCTGTTGCGTTTTGGTCCCGAACCTACCGCTTACTTGAAATGGTCAAACACGATATCCAACCTTTTCAAGGTGACAAATGAGAGTATGAACTAAATGATCTATTAGATTTGTAGCAGATTCGAGGCATACTTGTATGTATTATCACAAATGTCTGTTTGCAGTGCCATAGAATCAAGAGAATGAAAAAAGTGGAATTTCTAAGAAAGCTTCCAAAAAGATCTCAAAAGTGGGCTTTACCACTCCTTGAACCATACACAAAATATAAGAATCCTAAAGAGTACTATTACTGGGTTTTTAAATTAATCAGCTTTCGTGTGGTTATGTTACAATATTGAAAACTGCAAAGAAAACACAAACCTGTATAAAAACAACATATTACTGAATCAGAAATTGCCAAGGTACCTTATATTTCCAACGGAGATAAATAATGTAATGTGATTAACTTTAAACATCATATCTTTAAAAAGAAACTTACACAAAGTGTTGCCTAATTTTTTCGCGAAAGAGAGTGTAAATTAAGGCGCATTGACCATTTTTAATTACCATCCAAATAAGCAGTCTTTCAGCTGTACCTCGACAAACGTCTTCCCGGCAATACATCGCTCATACTTGGCCAAGCGCTGTTTTACGCTTTTAGGCACATTAGGCCAGCATACACTTTTGTTCCATTTTATATAGACTTTTTAAATTTTGACACATTTCATGACTTCATCTGGCTTCCACCCCTTTCTCTTCGACCTAAAAAAATAAATAAAACTTAGAGTTTGGCTATCTTGCATTCAAGAGCTTCAATGAAATGAGTAGTCGGGTAAAGTCAAAGATATCTGAAGCAAAGGGAAAGAAACGAGGTAAAAATAGGGCAAAGTGAAAAATGCGTGAAAAATTAGGTTAGAAAATTCGTGAAACTTATGTGACATGTGGTAATTAAATGTATGGGTTGATAAAGGGTAGAGGCCGAAACGTCGCTTTATATATTTATATTAATAAATTTTCACAAAGTCATAAAACTATAAAAGTTCTCCTATGGACGCTAAAAGGTGTCGCGGATGAAAACATTGTCCAACTTCTGCATAGTTTTCTAGCAATAACTAGAGTCGCATACGACTTGACGTAGTGAGTCAAGGTGGCTGTTACATTCAGTATGAATAACAATACTTTACACCATATTCAAAATAACCACGCAGAGATTTTAACCACCTAAAACAAACAAGGCGTGTAGCTTGTAAAATATTTTTGATTGATTGGCAAATTTAAATAAAACACCGTTGTTTTTTCCCACAAGATTTCTCAGCAGCGTGAGCTATTACGAAGGAAATGGCTTTTACGTCCAAACCAGTGAAGACTAATTTGCTGCGCAGCAGGCGGCAGCGTAGCTCAACCCCCCTTTCACTGTTGTATTCTACGCTTTGATAATCAAAAGGGAAGCCAGCCCGAATCCTATTAACAGTTTTGTAAACACACTGTATTTTGAAAGATAATCGATTGAAAGCGAAGAATTGGGTTCGCTGTGGAGAGTTACTCCTTCTTTCTCACCCTTACTATAACGACTAGATCAAGCTTGTGTGAAAATACTAGACTCATTGAACAGGGTTATGCACGTGTCAAAGAGAACAAATAGTCAACCGTGGACAGTTGCAAAACAACAACGCAGAAATCCATGATCAAACTGTTTACGGGCAGTTGTAGCGCTTCAATTTGTCTTCTGTTATTTAGTATTGCCATCATGCTAATGGTCCATCCATTGTAGCGGTTCAAAACTCTCGAGAAACCGCAAATACGCCTCAAATCTTTGAACTTGACATTAACGTAAGTCAGTGTTCCATGACACAGAGAGAGTTAGAAAGATTCACAGCACGAGAATTGATAAAACTCCTCCTACTTCATCAATGAAGTAATGTTATTAAGAATTAAGTAAGAGTGACCTCTGATTATGCAGGGAGGGTTAATCGTAATCATATTGTGACACCCACGGCAGAAACCCTAACAGCCAAGGGACACGCTCTGAATGAGGCTTCATGGAGCAAAGAGGCACAACCCTGCTCTCCAATTAGAGATCGATTCAACAGAGTCGCAATAGTTCTCACACAGCCCTGCCTCTAAATATTAACAACAGAAACCAAGAACATATAGAATTCCGCAGAGACCCTTATTAAACGCCAAGAAGCAGGCGCAGGATATGGATGCAGGAGGAACATGAAACGATCAAATAGTTAATTTCTGATAACAACTAGCGTATAAGATCAAAACCATGTAGACTGTTAGCCAATCTGCTGTATAGGTCTCCATTTTAAATGATCAATTTGGACCCGACATTACAGTCTGTTAAGTGAAGGTGGTCACAATATAGAAGTTTGTCACTGAAAGAAAAATGGTCTTTAAAAGAGTGAGAGTTCAGTCTAAATTTACGTCCAACTTTGCAACAACAAGAAAAGCTTGGTCTCTTAATTCTGCCGACATATGTCCATGTGTTAAATTCCTGACTCCCGCCGAATGATCGTGCCTGGCATACCAAGTTATTCCAGTGAAAACAATTCAATTAAAAAAAAATGTTCAGCATAAATGCATCCAAGCTACTCCAAATTTTTGCTTACCGCATGATTGCATAATCAAGCCCGCTTCCTTAGAGAAAGAACAACAACCACAACAGTGACGAATATCGTATTGATTTTCTGAGAATAACATGTACAGTATTCCTTCACGAATCGTCAAAGGTTCGTTAAATGCTCAAATTCAAAGCGAGGCTATGCAGTAGCTAAAACTTATTGCGATATTCATTCGAATTTCACGGACAATTTCAGAACCGACTAAATCCCGCCTCCAAAGCGTCAGTTTTTAGCAACTATTGTGCAAGGCGTTGGTTATCTAAACCTGCAGCAAGCAAGGCAAAGAGCCCTTTGTTCTTTCTGTTATCCCCTCGCAGGGATGGCATAGCAATGGAACCACCTGGATGCGTAGCAGCTGTGGAGGAGATAAACCACTGAAGACATTCTTCAAAGGTTGACTGTATTAAACGTTTGAGTCACAGATGGCCAATGAGGATATTACATTTCATCGTGGTTTTTTAAATTGAATTGCATTGCTACACAATCCCACTACTTAATTCAATTCAATAGCAGGCTTTTTTTGTTATAGAAAAGGTAGTCGTGGTTGTAGAAAAGATTGTACTAATTCTACACTTAAGTCATGGCTGTGATTTCGAGCCGCAGTCGAAACCTGTTAAAGAGCAAGGATTTAAATTGCTAGCACTCTTTTATTCCAGGCAGAAGGCAGAAAGAAATCACGTGATGTGGTCACATGAAGAGGAAGGACTAGGGTAGCACTGCTTAAATTAGCCGTAAGTGTATGTGCTTATCAACAACAACATCAATATCACCCCTTGCAAGAGGCCAAACAACCCACAAAATGCTTGCTTTGACGCATACCAACAAAGTATGTTCGGATGTCAAAGGTAATCATTCGAAAACGAAAAGCAGCAAGTGGCTGGAAGAAGGGCAATGCACCAAATGAGATTTGGAATAAGTACAAGACAGCAGCAGACTGGCTTTCAGTTCAGTGCAGATAGCACCAGAATTCACGAAATGTAAAACTTTTCAATTTATTATGAATTTGAATTTGAATTCGTACGCAGAATGCAGCAACATGAAACATGAAAATAAATATTGAATTGCTAGTTATATCGAATTGCAAAGTATATCAGAACAGGAAAAGATAGCCACAAAGCTAAAACAAAAAGTCTGGAAAAAGGTGTTATTAGGCAAATAACCCAAGGTCTGATTTGAATTGCATCTGTAGCAAACACATATCCTTTAAGTGGAATAAATCTAAATAGAAGAAAATTCATCAAAAACTATTTTATCATTTTTTTTATCTCCTCTTATCGAGATTTGCTGTTTTTTTCTAAAATTAGCTAACGAAGTGCCCTCGGTTACTTAATAAACACTGTAGAGTAAAAAGTTGGCGTTGATTAGCTGTGCTGTATGTAAGTTACCCTTTAAATATTCTTAGAGTTGAGCTTTGAATGGGTTAGAAAGAAACGTTGTAATAACTTATAACAGCTTATGACAGCTTAAATCATATTTTTTTCATATAGTAATTTCATTCTAACAAGAAATATCATACATTGATCGATGATTTCAAGCGTCATAGAGTTAATGAATAGATTTTATAATATACCTAATAATATAATAACCCTAGCCTCACCCCTCTCGCTAGGACGCAAATAACGCCCAGTAACGGTTCCATCTGCTATGACTACAGCGAAAGGATAGCCTTAGATCTCCACCAGGTCACAATAAATCGAAAGGTTATTCAAAAACAACAATAAATGGGCAGCAAATGGCTTTATCGTGTTGTTATTTTCGCATCGAACTGACATCTAACATAGCAAGAGCTCGATCAAGCAGGGCAACAGCTCTGATCAACATTGAATGAAACAACAAACGTGTGTACAATAATAATATGTTTGTTTTTAGTGGATGAAAGGTGGAGCTACCAAACAGTCTGATGAGAATCTAAAAAAAATGCACGAGAAAGCAAAATAAACATGTTTACTAAATACGTGTCTTAGCAGTTCTGAACTGACAGACCCTGCCAAGTTGTTTTTTAAAGCTTTTGAAGACAGGTCTAGTTGTGGAGATCATGCAAAAAGATATTGCTACACATATTTTTCATGAAAAACGTCAGGAAATGCTGCAGATAACAAATCTCCTAATGTCACATGCAGAATATCGAACCAGCAGAATATGCGAATGAGCCACAATTTAAGTTTTGCCACGGCGGCCAATGTCCCCCTTTCACATGATTGAAAATGTTGCCAAAGAACCGGCCCAGTTTGTGAGGACAATTTCGTTTCTCGTTATTGTTCTCTGTTAAGCAAAATATCCAGTACCATTTAATGCGGTTAATTTTATGGTATGAAGCTTGCAAATTACAAGAGCTCTATCTCACTGACTGGATTATTTCTGTACAAAATCTGAATTTGGTCAATCTTATTACAACAAGGTTTTCTTGCTTTTTTTTATCGGCGCTTCATAGGCGTTTTGTTTACCATTTTTAGCTTTCCAGTTAGAGTGGTTTCAAGGCTGAAATTAATCAGGATGCGGTGGCGAAGGTAGTAGCAAAGGTTTCTGCAAAAGTAGCAGCAAAATCTGAGCTACGTGTAATGAAACCATCTCAAACAATGGATCGATCGAGCACCCTATTGTTTGTTCCTAAAAAGCTTGAGGTGCCACGGTTTTGCTGTAACCAATTTCAAGATTAACATTTTTGTTGGATTATGGTAGATACTAGAAACTCGATAAAATCAGTCTTCAAGACAGCTTGAAGACAAATATCGTTCTTTCAGTCTAACTGTGTGTCAGGTAGCCAATGCTTTGACTTACATAAGATTTCGCGTACAGAAATACCTTAGGTTCTACTAAGAGCAGCAACGTAAGCCTCTAATGCTTCCATTGTGCAGGCCACAAGATGATAAATTTTCTAGCAAAATCAGATATTTTTTCCTTGACATCATTCAATTCTACCTTTTTCTTGGGCGAAGCAAAGTGTTCACGGGTGTGGCTTTTATATCGTCACCGGCTTCTTTCCTTCATTTCTTCTTCCTTCATTTCTCCTTCTTTCCTTCATTTCTCCTTCTTTCCTTCATTTCTTCTTCCTTCCTTCATTTCTCCTTCTTTCCTTCATTTCTTCTTCCTTCCTTCATTTCTTCTTCCGTATCTAAAGGTCTTCCACATCATCTTTTATTTGATTGCCTTCTTTTCTAGTACTTTCTACCTCCCTTTTTCCTTCTCTTTCTTTTCTTTTTTCTTTCCCTTATATTTTCTTCTAACCTTTTCGTTTCTTTGTGCTTCAAAACGTTTTGTTTCCTGTACTGAGTTCTCGATAATACTACCTACATTTGATAACATCTTCCTGCTACCAAAGTGCCCTTACACGGAAGAATATTAACCCCTGCAAGCCTCAAAAACTGCATAGAATTCTGCATAATTACGGTATTTGAGCAACCGAAAGTGCGATGAAGCAATGGGTTCATGGCAATGCGTGCAATGCGATCATTGCGTGCACGAAAACAAGAGTCTTAACGTCTCCAGAGTTCTCATCGATCTACTTTCTGTTACAGTTGCACCAATTTGAAGAAAAGCAGGGAAAACAAAGTCACGCGAGACCCAGAACACGGATTTCCAGCTCGACAAGGCAACATGTTTACAATCAAAGACAAAATTGACAAAAATACACAACATTTATCACAACACTGAAAAGTGAAAAATATTTTGAGTGATAGAATATTATCCAAGTAAATCATAGAAATGGAAATGCAGCTTATTAGATCAGGCCTTCTTTGTCAGTTCTTGTGTTTGCTCCACTTCAGTGTAACCCTTCAATACTAGCTGTGAGCTCATACAAAACCTCGCCTAGGCCTTACCGCCAAAAGAAATCAAACCAGCCACTTAAAATTTATGGTTTAAAGTGTCAAATTTACTTTATGATCAAAATGAATGATTGTTTGACTATTTACCTTGTGGTTGCACCATTTCAGTATAATCCTAAATGCATGAATGCATGTAATCTGCCAGATAAGGAAGAAAATGACACAGGAACTAAGTGAGCTGGAACTACGCGGAATACAGGTTACTGCTAGAGTTTTAAGTAATTTTATCAAAAGCCACCCCTCCGAGACAAGACGGGGCACAATCGGAGGCGCCGTAGTGAACTAGTCTTAAACTAAGATAAATTCATGGGACACATTATGAGACATAGATGTATAGAAAACTCTTACTGACAGGAATGGAATAGTAGTAGTAGTAGTGGTAGTAGTAGTAGTAGTAGTAGTAGTAGTAGTAGTAGTAGTAGTAGTAGTAGTAGTAGTA
>JAACYV020256303.1:0-16573 GCA_009936425.2 Chrysaora fuscescens | reverse complement strand
GTCTGAGAGCACGATTTTCTATATACTCGCAAAAAGAAGTAGGGTTAGGGTTAGGCTCCACATCAACTTAATTCCTTGTAATCGCCGCCCACTAACCGCCGCCGCCCGCAAGCGTACCCACAAACTTTCAGGGACAAAATAAATCTCGTTGATAAAGTCAATGTGGTCTTCTCAATTAGATAGCAAGAGCCCAAAAATGTAACGTATGAGACGTGCTTAGTATCAGCGAATTATTGTCATTCTTATCGTGTTAGGTCACAGTACGTTTCTTCTACAATACGAAGGAGAAGTCTACTTCTTGATATTACTTTCACTTTCTAAATCCTCAAAACGTATTTATGCATAATCAGGCATGGTCTTTGGAAGAACCTCTGAGGAGGATAAAATCTTTGAAAACCTCTATTGAGTAGCATACGGGTTGTGCCTGGAAGAATATGTAACATACATTCATATTTTTCGTTACTGTTTGTTAAGATATCACATTATAGATGATATTTTTAGATATCACACTACAATCTATGCTTTACCTTTACTTTTAACTTGCCCCATGACCCGTTGGGGGACGTAGGGGCACCACAGACATCTTCTCTACCATTTTCTTCCAGGCAGAGCGATCCTCTGCCAGTCGTACGGTCTCCGCCGGCGTTTTACCAGTCCATTCTCTGATGTTGTCTTCCCATCGCTTCTTCTGACGGCCTCTTCTCTTTGATCCTCTAACTGTGCATTATTGTTTTGGTTAGATTTGGCCGTCTCATTGAGTGACCATACCATTTTAGCTTGCTTTTCTTGACTTTGACCAAGAGATCTTCAAATGATCCTATAGCTGCCTCTATCCTGTTCTTTACTGTGACATTAGTGATACGATCTCCGTAGGTGATTCCCAATAATTGCCGATAGCATCGCATTTCGAAGGCGTTTATTCTTCGTTGAAGATCTGCAGTTAGCGTCCATGATTCGCTGACATAAAGAAAAGTGGAGATGACAATCGATCTTAGCAAGTTAATCTTGTTCCTGATGCTGATATTCTTACCCTTCCATAACTTATTTAGTTTAGTAAGAGCAGCAGTTGCCTGGCCAATTCTTGCTGAGATTTATTTTCTTGAGCCTTCAGATGTAATGATGGAGCCCAGGTATTTAAAATTATCCACTTCTTCTAAGGGGTCACCTTTAATGGTAATGACTCCTTCAAAATCAGTT
The DNA here is from genome assembly GCA_009936425.2 of Chrysaora fuscescens. Taxonomy (NCBI): domain Eukaryota; kingdom Metazoa; phylum Cnidaria; class Scyphozoa; order Semaeostomeae; family Pelagiidae; genus Chrysaora; species Chrysaora fuscescens. Next base: position 15,376 of record JAACYV020256303.1, on the reverse strand, counting down.
ACGTTGTTGGTCATCACCTTCGTTTTTTCCGCGCTGATTTCCATGCCGTATTTAGTAGTAGATATTTCTAAGACACCCACCATTTGGCGCGCTTCTTCTTCTTCACCAGTGATTAGGTCGATATCGTCGGCAAACCGCAAGTTGGTTATTGGTCTACCGCCTATGCTCACAGAACCTTCGAAATTCTCCAGCGCTTCGCTCATAATCAGAACAACCTTGCCAAACCCAAACAGTATTCTTGAACCATCGGCCAGCCTTGCTATCATATAGTACTGCGCTGATAGCATTATCATACAAACATTTAATCACATTAATTAGATTGCCGTTTATATTGTACTTCTTCATTGTGCTCCAGAGAGCATCATGCCAGACTCGATCGAATGCTTTCTTGAAATGAATAAACGCATGGTACAGATGTTGTTGATGTTGTTGGTATTTTTCCATTAGAATTCTTAGGTTGCAAATTTGTTCGACCGTGCTTCTTCCAGATCTAAAACCCACCTGTTCTTCGTCAATTATCACTTCAGCCTGTGGTTTCAGCCTGTTTAAGATGATTTTTAGCAAGACTTTACTAGGATGGCATATTAAACTTATAGTTCGATAGTTTGTGCACTTCTTTAAATCACCTTTCTTCGGCATTGTGATAATCAAGGATTGTGTCCATTGCTTTGGCCATTTGCCTGTTTTCCATATTCTGTTGCATATACTATGTAGTGCGTCTATCATTTTCTCGCCTCCTGCTTGAACTAGTTCACCTGGCACATTATCAATACCCGGTGATTTTCCCTCCTTCAATGATTTTATTGCTGCCCAAATTTCTGTTCGTAAAATTGTTTCATTTTCAAAGTTTGTAGGCTCTGTACACTGTAACACCTCTGGATCACCTTTGCTATCGAAGTTCTAGAGTTCCTCATAATATTCTGTCCATCTTTCGCGTATTTTATTCTCTTCGGTAACTGTTATACCTTGCTCAACAATATTCGCTTTGCTCCGTTTTTTATCCGTTAAATCTTTAACAATTTAACAATTTAACTTTTTGGTGCTGTTGGTTCTAAGGTTGTTGTTGATGTTACGACATTGCTATTGTAACCAGTTTTCCTTGTCTGTTCGGATTGCTGTTACTTTCTCGATACTTTTCTGCACCGTCAGTCTCAAATCGTTTGCTTTTCAACTCTCGTCTTTCGTCACAAATGACCAGGGTTTCATTTGTTACCCAAGGTTTCTTTTTGTGCCTGCGTTTACCAAGGATTACCGATGCACTTTCTACTATAACGTAGAATCTATGCTATTGATTAGCAATTAGAGAAAGTTGCAATTTTGCGAGTAGAGTCCGTAAGAAAATCGCGTTTCAAAAGGAAAAAAATACATCATGGTAGAAAAAAGAGGAATAAAAATCAACAGACAGATGGCTGAGGAAAGGTATTTTTCAAGCATGGGAAAAAGAAAAAATTAAAAAGCTGATGAAAAACAATGCAGAAATGCAAATATCAAAACTTTAATGAAAAATATTTCACTGTATATGATAAAGTAATATGATACTGGATAGTACCACCTCGTTTGGCATGTGAAAGAATTGAGGATTAATATGTCGTGTTCAATATGCCATTACATGATAAACGTGAATTGTTCTAAATATTTGAACAATACTAAGTGGCCACCCTGTGCTGCCCTCACATTTTCGTTAAATTAAACTCAGTCCTGGAGATCTTTTTTAATTTTCCATGTTTCTCTGCTGGGGCTAAGGAATTTTAGTTTACATTCAATCGAAGGCGACTGTCAAGGAATTTTTTGAAAAGTTTAAAAATAGCAGGCACGCAACAAAAAGTTCCAAGATGTGGTAAACAGACAACAAATGTATGGAATTTAGTTATCAAAAAAGCAGAGATCTATCTCATTTTAAATGGGAACTATGATGGATCTTCTAGAAAATGCTTCCAGTTGATCCTTAGTTTAGACCAGCAGCCCAACGCAGTTTAGCAATTTCTAAGGCTGACATTTATAACTTGGATGTTTACTTGGATTGTAATGGTACAGTTGGCAAGAAATTCATAACAAGTGATCCTTGCAAGTCTTAACTTTGACTATCATCATGTATAAACCTAAATGTGCAGTTGTTGTCTCGCTATTCAATGCAGTCATTTAGGCCTATTCCTTCCCCGAATTTCTGCAAAACTCTGTCCAGCCTGGTATTCAAATCTTGCTGTGATCGTCATATTGTGCACATAAGTTATATCTTTTGCATTCTTTTAAACTTTTCTATAATTTTCCGATAGTTCGATCCATCTTGATGTTGCACGGTTCAAATGACCTGTGCCGCAGTGATCCGTTATAGTCCATTTTGACGACCCGACGAGCCCTCGTGACGTCATTCGGGGCATGTTTTGATCGAGTCTTGCACAAATAAAACTGCAAAAGGGCAACTTAGCTAAAAAGCTCATTCTCAACCAAAAGACTTGGATATTTGGAATCAGCGTAACATTCTACACCAAAAAATATAACTTACAAGCCCTTTAAACAATCGCACTAAATAACCACTCATCCGATCTCAATTTTCTGCCCGCTGACCCATCCACGTGCCTCACAAGAAAGTAAGCCATAGCAAAAGGAAAGGCAGAAAGTTTAATGGCGTATCTTGAAAGATACGGAGGAGAACAAAACATTCACAAGTGGTATCCTCATTGTTGTTGAATCAATCATGGAAAACATGGAAAACTCAATCCAAGCATTTTCATAGTTTTTTTTTACCCTTTAACAGATTAACAGCTATACTTCAATTCAAAGAATAGAAATTACGCGAAGAGCAGAGAGGAAAATATCAGCAATGTATACTAAGACTCAAAAGGGCTTTTGTTAGAACGTTAACAATTTAAATCCAACAAAACGTGACGAACAAGTCAAAAGTGTAAAGCCCTGTTGAAACGCTCTCAATTCTCATTCGACAACCCTCGACATTGATGTTGAGTAAACTGTAGTGAAGTTGAAATGGTCAAACATGTTGAGTGAGTCTTATGTGTTGTCAGGACTTGTCGAGAGCGTTCCAACAGCGTTAAAACTGTCTATTTAAGTTGTTTTTTATCTACCTTTTTCTACCGTTAACACTAACTTATAGAATTCTTTGCACTTATAGTAATGGAAGCCATTTCTAACAGGGCACTCAATAGCAGTGTGTTTGCCATCAACTGCAGCAATACAGTTTGAAGATTTCCAGTCACTTAATATATCATCAGCAATTGTTTCCCATTTATCCGAGTTTGGAGCTTTAAGATATTGTTCATACAATTGGAAGTTGCTGAGTACCTTAACAAGGTCTTCTTCGATGGTAGCTCAATCATCGTACAAATGTTTGGCTGTGGGTTATGGGGTCCCATAAAGTGATCCCAATAATTGAGACATTTTGGCTGCGCATTTTATGTGAGTAGTGGAACTCGCACATGCTCCCTTTTATCTGGCTCTGAGAAGCCATTGTTTGATGGGAAATCGATGTGGTTTGTCATTTTGTCGATATCGAATAGAAGAATTTTATCGCTCTCCATTGTGTTTTTATTTATCTTAGCATAGCTCTTTCCCTGTTGGAAAACCCCAAAAAACTAGGCGTTTAGTAAAGTTCGCAAGTAGCCAATTCCTTTGAAGGTGCCTCGTCCCCTACTTTCTAAAGTATTTCTTTGTCCCCGGTGTATGATTTTGATGAGTGCATAAGTGTTAACTTAAACTTACTGAAGCGTTTTCAACATCAAAGCAGGCACAAGGCCTCAAGAAAGCAAACAATAAAGATGGGGTAACTTTCAAAAGTTAAGCAAAATTCCTAAAATCCCTAAGTCAATGCAGAATGTTGAAACAATAGAGAACGTGTAAGAATTTGAACAAAAATCTTATACAGCGTTACAGAATCTATGAATGCATTTATATCATCGCATTTATTTATGGTTAAGATTACGTTAGGCTGTCTATAAGACTTGTTTTGAAGCATTTATTGCAATTATTTAGACAAAGAGTATAATATGAAATTTTCAGCATAATTTGACCAAAAATGAGAATGAATGAGCTGTTGTGAATAGAAAACGGAAGCACCTGAAAAACGTAATCTTCGGTGAATAAATGTATCTGAAAATGCTTTCCTGCTGTGGATTACGATGGTTTAGACTCTTTCTACTTTAAAAGCCCATATTAGAAGTTTTAAAAGCGTTGAAGAATGGATCAACCCGAGAGGGTCTGGGAAACATGCATATGGGCATACAGCTCCGGGAATCTAAAAACGATATATCAAACATTTCTTAATTGAGTAATAGATGAGACAAGCTTCTTTAAGCTTGTTATTCCCTTATTTTATAAATAATGGAATTCGCTTTTTTCGTAGATTCCCTTGGGAATGGATTTGTGCCTGATGCACCTGTCCCACGTTTAAGAAAATTCAGCAGAGATGTTTTGCTTCACATCCAGCGACAGTACAGCAGTAAAGGTTCAATGCCCAAGAACCGAAATACGTTTTCCCATCCCTCTACAGCGGTAAGTTTGACTCACAGCAAGCCTTTCATCTCTGGTTACTCTTTCACTTCTCCATCTCATTCGCTGTTTCTTTTTATGGGGCTGAGAAACCCGGCAAGGGAGCCAGCTAACCATTCTTAGTAGAATTAATGCGTTGGCTATGATGTGTTTATATGGAGTAGTAGCTAGAATGTTACGTCAGGGAATGTACCTTGACTCAATACAAACAAACCGCAATAGAGCGAAAAATGGGAGTTTCTAACTAAAAAGGACCGCTACTACTGTTGAATACTAAACTTTATCAGCCCTTTGTTACGCGCGTCCTCTGAAATACTACCAAATTGTATTTTCGTATTTCCCATCCTGCTATCTGATTGGTAACCCAGCCTCACAATTGCAGTCTTTCTATTCTGCACTCAGGCGGAAATCCCGAAAGTCGTGTTTTGATCACGTGACGAAAATAATGAAAGTCACTTAAAAAGGGCGTTTTTTCAATGTTCAATTGTCACCGTGTATCGCACAACAAGAAAAGCGAACAAGCCATATAAAAGAAGAAGGTGGGTTAGGCCAGGCAGGGCAACTTCTTCGATGAAGCTCTGAGTGCTGATTAATAGTATGAAAATTTTCGGATGCCGTATTCGTATTCGTCGAGAACCTTGATTTGGGCCATTGACTTTCTGTGTTTACGATTTGCAGCGTTTTTAGGTACTTTTTCCAATCATTCACTTATTTCATCAACTCAGTCCGCAATCACACACAGACCACAGACGAAAACGGGTGAAATCAAATAACATTTGGCGCCAATAACTTCTGCGCTTGCCAAAAAGGTTTTTTACTAGTGATTTCTCCGTATTCGTGTGGACAAAGATTTTTTGAAAACGTTCACCGTGTGGACTCAGATTCTTTTCGAAAAAAATGTATGATGTAAAATGATGTCATAAATATGCGTTCTAAAAATACCCGTAGCTATACGGGTTGGACAAGAAATTTCCTCAAACGTATTTAGCTGAAATTGACTAGAAATGTTTAAAATAACCACACTTTTCTGCCTTTTCCGTCTGATAAGTTTTGGCTTTGCCCCCCTTCTCCCCCTTCCCCTACCAAAAATTTCTTACTGCGCGACTGTTGAAATGGCATTCAAGTCACCTTGGATACAACCTTTTTATGATTTTGGTGCCCCACATAGCCCTTCAAATTCCGAATACAAAAATGATTGTTTCAATGAGAGAAAATATGCCTCCGTATGCGCATGGGCAGATATGATTCTAATTTTGCATCCTTCTTTAGTGACATTGGCTTACATATGACGAGATGATGGAGTTTAATCTTTCAACCTTGATTTTTTTACATTTCTTTGTACCCTCATCCCTGTCCAAAAGAAGTCATACCCTAAGGGAGATTCAGAGAGTCACTTCCTATGATATATCATATCAAGGTATTTTTGAGACTTTCCGTTAATATTGTTGACCAGGTGGATGTGTTTTAAATTGTAATCCGGCTAAATGGGCGGAAAATCTTCAAACCGTTCAACTGCTATGACTCCAAGTTGCCATGTTCATTCAGATTTACCACATTAGTGACTAAAAGCTGATTTTTATAAAATCGTTTAGCCAATATCTTTTAAATATCTTATTCTGTTTAACAAGATATAATCTTAAGGCGAACATTTAATCAAAAGTGTATTCTGAAGTATTTTCAATCTCTAATCGAATTCCTGTGATTTCAATGCAATTTCGTCATCCTCTTTGGCGATTAAGAGATTTCTTCCAGTCTTCAGCATTAGTGTGTTTTGATATTCACATAACTCTTCACTGAAATGCCTTTCTAATATTAGACCCTTCTACAGTAGATAAAGATTTACTTGCACATTCTATAGATTTTATTAGATAGTTGAAGACTCAAGCACACATCTTGAGCTGTATTACCCGAGGTTCGTGTGCATTTTAAATGTTTTATTTTCTTGTTAACTAGATGATTATGAAGAGGCAAAATGTAGATCTTTGTAGACTCCCCCCTTCAAGAGCAAAAATTGGTCTCTAAAAACTTAATTACATCTCCAAAAAATATTTGTCAGATTATCTGTTACTGCTTTGTTACTAGGAAAAAACGCAATGAAAAAGCCGGGAAACCAAGGGAAGTCATAAAACTATTAACTCTTACATGAGAAATTCGTCATATTTCAGCCATAAAAGCGAGGCACTTGCTTGATTAAATTTTATATTTGATCAGTGTAACTTAGTGAGATAATACTTGGATGGTTATTGATCTTTGCTTCAGAATTTCAACCAATAACAATTGCTCCACATCCAAATGAGATTAATATGCCCAACCCGATTCTAACATTGTTCTTATTTTCTAACTTTAATCAGCTCTCCAGCATTAAGGGCGACACCTGAGCTTACAATTTCTTGCGCTTTGTGCGGACTGTTTCTAGTCAATTTATGTATACTACTTTTTCAACTTCCGTCACAATGAACACCTATTTTAACGTCACAATTCTATTCAATACCCGTGTTTTCCCCAGGAAGGAGGACACTCAAAGACTAATACAGTATCACTAATACAGTATGCTCGCCTAGAAAAAATGAAACCTAGAAAAATAGAATGCATGTTCAAAATTTTAAGAACCCCAAAAATCGGACGGGCATGTCTGTCATAAAATGTAGCAAGAAAAGAAACAAAACAGAATGCAGTATGTCTAATTTTAGAGGAATAACCAATTAAGCATTGCTAAGATCCTTATTGACAAAAACGCAAATTTATGGAATAAACTTTCGCGAAAGAAATGAAATAGGTTATTTTGCAAGAAGGTTCGCGTTTTTGTAAAAATCATGAATTTCGTGCGAAAAGCATTTCTATTCAATTGAGATTTCCATTTAATACCAACAAACAAAAGCGAAGTTGGGTATTGGATATAAACTTTTGTGATTTTTAAATTCTGGATATTTTGTGAGGATAAAAATTTCCGAATTTGGTATTTCGGATTAAATTTGCGGATCAGTTTTGCGGATCAACCTTTCGCGATTTTTGGCCAGAAAAGCAAAAATGCAAAATTTCCTTCCCGCAGAAGTTTCTTCCCTTAAAGTAACCAACAATTCGTCCTGAATGTTAATATGAAATTATGAAATGATCACAACTCGACTCCATCGCGCGACCAATGGGCAAACCAGCCAAACGCCTTATCGATTCAACTAGATGTACAAGTTGTTGTTCAACCCGGTATATTGGTCCGTGATAGGTTTTATTGACTAATTGCGCACGTTTTCAGTAGGGAAGGTGAGCAATTTGTGTCCTATAAGCTATTGTCACGCTTTTTGGCAAGAATGCGGTCTATATCTATCTATTTTTATTTCTATATGTCAATATGCTATGCGTTTAGCGAGCACGCCTAATTCACATACAAATTCTTTGTTCTTAAAAACAGTCCTTCGACTGACCTAGTTTCATTTGAATAAGATGGCGTCTCCCCAAAAAAATGAATTTCTTTGAACAGACAGAAGAAGCTGAAGCCTCCGGGCAACAGAGACAAACCTAGGCAAACAGTCATTGCCTTGCCGTGCTTCTACGGAAATATTTCTGTTTTTTCTTTGTGCAAATTGTCTCAAATTTGTGCACAGTTTAACAACCCCTACATCTATCATTTTTCGATTATTCTGATAAAAAGGGTTATGTGTGCGATCAAAATGAAAGTCAGAGCGAAGGTTAGAATTTGAATTCTTTTTCTTTGTCATTGACTTTTAAAACGAGATTGCGTTAAGTTGTTTTAAAGATGATCGACGAAACAATCAAACACAATTTTGAGAGTTCAATTCGCTTCCAAGAATTTCATTTTCAACAATCAATGATCAGTTATTTAGTTAGTTGTCTATCCCAGCTCTTTATAATAGCTAATTTGTGTAATCGTCTCTAGCTATGCAGTTGTTTAGTTTAGGGATGTATTTTTTATGTCGGCGAAAACAATCATCTATGAATCATTCCTTGAGAAATGGAAAATGTAAATATAGCGTCGCTTTTTTCCTGTTCAAATTCTGTTCAATTGCGCGGACAGATAGCGAGAATATTTCATAAATCAGATGCTAATATTCATTTGAGATGCGTTGAAGCTGCTTTTTTCCCACGAGCTTTCTGATCAGTTCTGATGTCACTTTAAATGAATTTTCGACAAAAAATGGGGTCGTTCATCGTTTAAATAAAGAAATGATCTTGGAGAGCAGCTGAAAGAGCTTGTTATCAGACCCCGAAGGTTAGCTACAGTGCATGTGAAAGAATAAAAAATCCCACATTTCAAGGTTGTCGCTCTTTGGTGGCAGGTTGTTTTAGTTCGTTCTGAATTTTAATTCGCATGCTTTGTGAACAATGGATTGATGACTTGTTTATCGCCATTAATACTTGTTCTTACTTTGGTGCAAATCTTGAGATACAGTATCTGTGTATTTTAGATTTAATTATTGCAACATAACTCACATAAACAGTGGACCTAGAAGAAACCAGTTATAAATAACTTGTGGATCTTTGTGCTTTGAGCAAGTAATTTCAGAATACCTGCTATCGCTGGCATTTTCTGGAAACCTTCATGATTAAAAGGCGATCGTTGTTGATTGAAAAAGAGCTATTCGATTTCACTCATAAGTAGATCAACAAGTCGTGAGACGAATACCTTAAGCAAAGAAGCTACACTATGATCTCATAATGAAATCTCTCAAGGCTGCTGATGCGTGAAAAAAATGCTGTCTTATCAAGGGGCAAAGACCCGAAGAAGGGGCATTATATCGCAAGGTATTCAACACCATTTAGTTATGGGAACTGTGAATGTGGCAATGAACGGACCCAGAAAGTCGGTATGGAAACGGTTAGCAAGGCGATCATCTGTTTTCATACCAGTGAGTTTATCCTCAGAATTTATATTCAGGTCACTGTTACAAGCAGTTAGCACCTTTTTATATCTAAACTAATATTCTGTTCTTGTCATGATAGTTATTAATTCTTTTGGCGACACAAAAATTCGAGTAGAGCCTACCTTGACTTTGCTTTAATGCTTAAGTCTCACAAATTTGGTTGATATTGTCGTTTTACATTTTACATTCGTTTTTCCTCGAAAGAAGTTATCTTAAAATAGTTGCATATTGACTTGAGTATCTGATGTGATGGTTGCGTTTAAGAAAGCCGTTGCGAGTCTCAAGTTTAGTCATCAAGTTATTTGTCGCAAAAAATATTGTACAGGGTTAATGCAAATAAAATGTTTTTAATGGTTACACGATGTCAATGTTTCTTCGATAATTATTTACTATAATTCTCCTGGTTAGATAGAGTTAAACTAGCAGCGTTATAAAATTTGTCAAAAAAACAAATTCTGTCTAGGAAGCAAACTTTGTTACTGTTATAGCTTTAGCAGATAAAAATGAGAATGGAAAACCTAGGATAGCCATAGCTTGTTCTAAAAATTTTATATCGTAAGAGATGGGATAAGGGCCTAGCCGTCATTGAAGAAGTTGTCTGTTATGTGGCAACCATCCCTTTGACTGATTTCGCTGGAAAAATTAAGTTACAATAGTGTTAACAGTGTCTTATTTCACGTGCAAGAACATCTACCAAATTGTATGCTAAATTCACGTGTTAATTACTGAGACTTTCCATTCATATGCTTTGATTTCGAATATTTCAGGGCAGTTTAATCCATTGACTAAAGCGTATCAGCATCGATAGATAACTGGTTCACTGGCTGGACTTGGTGAATTTACTTGTGACGTCTGAATTTTAGGTTGTTTCTACAGAACATTCCACAGTGGCTATCGCACAACAATCGTAGAACATGGATATATAATGCTGTATTTGTTCAATTTTGGTCGTATATACAATTATATATTTGACCTAACGTTGAAATGCCCCCCATCCCCTCCCCCCCCCCTCCCTCTTTAATGAGACTTGAGGCAAAGAAGCAAGACAAAGTGAAATTTCCAGGATGAACCCATAGGTTAAAACGAAGTTTATCAGGTTTTAGTAAAACCAAGGTCCAATAAATGCATGTATTTCCTACATATTATATTTGATCTCTTTCTCCTAATCGTATTAAATATTCTGTTATAACTATTTTTGAAACTTCGAATGTTTTCGCTTGCAAAATGGTCCAGTATATATATTCGTTGGAGGGTAGGACAAAAACAGTGGTGCACAGGCCGCACACGTAATTTGTAGTGGTCTAAAAAATATGAAAAGTGACCTACGATCCCATCGACAGGTTTAATCAAAGTTTTACAATTGTTCCTAAAATGTAACCAACAAAAGCTACTTTACAATTGGCGCCTGGCTTGCTAGCCAGTGACTGGTTACAGCGTTTTTTGTCATGTTGGCTAGGCAACTATTTTATTCTGACATTGCAGTGGAAGTTTTTGCAAGGAGCAGTATGTGAAGCGAAATGCACCAGATTAATCCTGCCGCAATTGAATTTTTATCAATCATTTTTATCCATGTTTGCAATTTGCGTTCTGTGGTGTTTCATTAATAGGTTTTCTATTTTTACTATCATACATTGAAAGAACCAAGTGCTGCCTAAAGGCAACCATGATTTATTGTAACCAAAAAATAAGCTGATGAAAGGAAGATTACCCTTGTAGCAGTTTACTACTCGACAATGTCTTAAGCAGTATTTATGGTTTAATAGGTTACTCAAAAATCCATATGCTTGACCACAAAATCAGAACAGCTCCATATCTTAATTAGTCACAACATGTCGCAAGACTGCTTAGCGTATAAATTATATGCGAGAAATACTTTTAGGAAATATTTTCCATTTGTTGAAAACCAAGCCAACTGTTCTCTCTAGCCTTAACTGTTTTCTTTCCGTTGATAAGGCTTCAAAATGTAGCATGCTGCTTGAAAACCTCCAAAAGACATTTGAATAAAAGCTCTTCAAAGATTATCATGGAGATATCAGTTCTCGATTATGATATAGAATTGCAGTTATATCGTCTTATGCACTTCCATCTCGATAACCATCAAAATGTCACGTCTGGTACTTCCAACAACCTTAATATTCTGCTTATAATGGACATTGTTTTTAAATAATATGGTACACTTTTCAGAGGAAACGGAGAGTAAGACAAAAGCAGGTTAGCTAAAAAATCGTTCTCTGTGACCTTTTAGACGAAATTTCAAATGCATTAGTTTCTTTGCATATTTAGACATCATACATCTTTGCTGCTACATTCTTTGAATTTCGATTCGCATTCGCTGTCTTCGAGAGAGACATCTCACGGGCAGCAACGTGTAAGCAGTTTATAAAAAGTTTGCAGCTGCAGTTTAAATGTTTAATCGTTTCAGCTGCTGTTAATCTGCAACCTAAAAAAAATCAAACCGAGCCAAGAGATGGCCTAATCTGTTAAAAAGCGAATAATCACAGCTAGATCAGGGAAAAAATTTCTTACATACATTATTTTGTTGCTGAAGAATATTTTACATTTTGGAGAACTTTCATGACAGGGCATAATGTTGCGAACACATTTTCTGCTACTTTTCTTAATAAGGCGTGTTTTAAAATGGTCACAAAAAGTCGTTAAGATGCGCCTCTGCTGCTGGTGCATATCTTTTTTATGCCAACAATTAGGGGACTCATTGTAACCGAAACGTCCACTTTGGTTTGTAAAGCAATTTACGGACTTGCAGCAGAGCACCATCATATATTTCCTATCTAGCAAAAAAGGAATAGGCATTTTAGAAATACCGAATCTGGCTTTCTAACCAGAACAAAAAATGGACAGAGGGCCTTTTCATATCATAGTGCTAATTGCAAAACAGCTATGTTTAAAGGTTTTGATTGTTCACATGATTTATTGGCAGGCGAAGTAAAGATATGAATTTCTTGGCTACAAGATGCCATAAACACAATTCCAGCAGCTGCCCAACCATGATAGTAAATTAAAACAGAATTTGTGGTTTATCTTATCGCTGCTAAAGCAGAAAATCAGTTAAATCTAATCTAGGGTTCCATATTCTATTCATACTAAAACTGATAAAACGACCGCTCGAATCCTTTGGTCGTCTGGGAAGTGTTTCTATTTCCATAACACGTAGGAAGCAATCATATCTTCTTGATATAATCATCTTTAATGGTTTGTGCCATTACATTTTAAAGCCTTGAATAGACAAATAGAATGTGATAATATATTTAAAGATCAAGATCGTTCTTGTAGTTTTGATCACATTTTATTTTGTTTCTATAATTTTGTCCATATCGTAGCCCAAGCTTCTTACTCGATTCAATATAATATTCTCGAATCAATAGATTGTGTTTTTCATTATCTTTCTTTAATATCAAACAGGTTCTCTCCAGTTTGTTAATAACATATCATTTTGAAAAAGTATTTTTCCACTGACATCTGTTTGGATCTATACAATTAACTTATTTTGATTAAATCGAGCAAACCTTTAAGTGACCAATTGAAGCTTTCATACTATTCCATTTTCTCACTTCATGATGATTTTGCATACTGCAAGTGTTCGACGTTCCATGTAAAATAATTATGCAACGGTGAAGATATCGGTGTCTCTTTTCTAGGTTGGAGAATCCTCTTCATTCATCCCTCAATACAAATTAGAAAACGCAAAATTACCTCGATTTATGATTCTGCACTTTGGCCGGCCACGGCTGATCTGGGATTGGATTATTCTAATTCTTGTTTGTTACATTGCAATTATGGTGCCCTTCAATGTCGCCTTCAAAACACACGATCATACTAAAGAACTTATCATTGCTGATACTATTGTCGAATTGTTTTTTATTGTTGACATCGCTATTAACTTTCGAACTACTTACATTGATAAAAAATCTGGAAGAATTATCACCCAGAAAAAATTGATAGCCATGCACTATCTCAAAGGATGGTTTGTTGTTGATTTTTTGGCTGCATTGCCATTTGAAGCCCTTTACTTCGCAAATCATTCGTGGGTATGCTACATATTTCATTTTTATGGTAACTCAATTGAATGTATAATAGACTTTGAGTAGTAATTAGTAAGTATACAACTGTATTCTTGTCTATGAATTTTAATCAAGATAAGTCAGTTGTCTTCCAAAGTGAAATAAATCTTTACTCTAGAACATCAGTACTCATTGATTGCATCTTGCATGTTTTAATTTCTTTTCTGCAACCAAACAACACAATAAATAGAAGGAACTACTTTTACAGCGTTGGATGCACCTAGTTGCGCTTCTATTTTATTTTGTGTGGTACCATTAATATCACACTTGTCTTACCTCTTAGGGATTTTTAGTTTCGTTGATGAAAACTGGGCGTTTGCTGCGGCTGTTTCGCATTGCAAGACGAATCAGTCGTTACATCGAGTATACAGCAGCACTGCTTGGTCTCCTCATGTTTTCTTTCGCCCTATTGGGTCACTGGTTTGCCTGTATTTGGTATGTCATTGGATATGAAGAGCTCAAAAATAAACAAATGCATGGATGGTTATATGGATTGGGTATGTTAATTTGATAAAATTGTTATCATTAATCATTATCATTAACTGCATTCGCTCTTGTATTTGTTCTTGTTTCTTGTGGCAAAAGATAAAGATTCTTCATTTAATTTTAATTTGTACCTGCTAAAACTCTTTGCGGAATTTGCATTAATCCTTGATGCCAAATTCTGGGATCTTTGAGTATTATAAAGTATCTATAGTAACAGAGATGCACAAGATCGAGAGATGCAGAAAACAAATTCTGAAAAGCACAAGGGTTCTATTTCACTTCCACCTATATTACCAAAGCCCTAACTGCAATAGTCCGAACCTTTTGTACGTTTATTTTCTTAAAAATTATTTCATGCAGTGAAACCTTTTCAATTCCTGACCATATTTTAAGGTGAGCAAATGGGTCGACCATACATCAACGGAAGTGCTACAACTGGTCCTTCAAAAGGAGAAGCATATATCAGTTCTTTATATTTCATACTGACAAGTTTAACTACTGTCGGATTTGGAAATATTGCGCCTAATACAGCTGCAGAGAAGATTTTTTCTGTCGTTGTCTTGTTACTTGGAGGTATAAATTCTAACTTAAATTCTTCAATCTTGATTTTCTTATTAAAACATGAATTCCATGTTAGTTCTTTAAGCATTGACTTTATTTCATTGACAGAAGTCACCTTTATCTGCCAACATTAAGGCAGCATTTTTCAATGAGCTACTGTCTTGTACATCTCATAGTAATCCTAGGATTTATATCCTTTGATTTTTTCCAGCTCTTATGCAGTCAGCAATATTTGGAAACATGACTGCAATAATTCAGAAACTCTATTCAGTACGTGCCCGTTTTCATGCGAAAGCAAACGAAATTAAACAATTTGTTAGGCTACATCGCATTGAGAATGATTTGAAAAGAAGGATAGAAGATTATTTTCTCACTCATTGGTCAGTTAGCAAAGGCGTAGACACAGATGAGGTAAACCCTTTTTATCACATTTGTTTGAATATTTCATATATTTTTAAGGATCTTTAAATGGGGCAAATTTTCAACGCTTCCTATTTATTTGCCTGAAAAAGTTATTCGGTTCTAAAATGAGCTTCGATTGGTTTCTGGAATTAGCTTAGCACGTGTATTTGCTATGTCATCAGACTTTTAGAAATTTTTTAGAAAAGTTCGAAAGAGCAGAAATTATAATTCTTTCCTGCCGCTTTCGGAATAACGACCCCAGACGACCGCCAGAACTGATTACAATGATAATTTTTAATACCTTAAAGAATTTTACGATACATTTTGAAAAATGTTTGAGATGTTTTGAGACGATGCAGAATAGCCAAAGACCAGAAAATTGTCGAGAGGCTTCTGCAATCTGGAGTTGGATAATTTCTCAAACAAGTAAGGCCATTCGCGAATCTTGTAGAGCTGGTGGAAGAGTGATTT
>JAACYV020256191.1:0-26635 GCA_009936425.2 Chrysaora fuscescens | reverse complement strand
CACGGTTCATGAACAACAAATGCCGGACCAAATCATCGGACACATTGCAATCGAAGATCCAGACCATAAAGAAACACATGAAATTTGCTCAAAGAAATCCAAATTATCGACTCAAGGACAATACTATATTTGCTCAATAGAATCAAACGATGTTGACGTCACTGAAATCCGGAAGAAGTTTTTTGTTGACAAGAATTTAGATCTTCACAGTAATTGGACGTTTTTATACAGAAACAGGAAGGCGTATTCAATTCCAATTAACTGCAAAGATATCCACAAGCCAATTCACAAGATTCAAATATCTGTAGTGATTAATGTTATTGGTAAGTTTTTAAAGGAAGATCCAAAATCTCTACTGCACCTAGGTCTCTTAGACTATCTCGAGGGCGTTTAAGATTGGCATCCTCTGTTTGAACTGATGTTTTGCCCAATGTAACCTTATTCTGATGAAAGATAAATTTCTTTACAAGCTGATTACACCGACAAGATATGAACAAATTGGGTAATGCAACAAGCTATGTGGTATATCTAGCAATGATACTGTTTTACCGCCTTGATTCTTTTGTAGAGGCAAGTGTACAACCCACGTGGCAATTATCTCTGTCATCAAATAACGTATCAGAAGACGCTCTGAATGGAACAATTATCGGAACCGTCAGCGTCATTGGGGCTGCACCTGGTGATACCTACAGCTTCAATGTTGCTAATCGTAATCAACCATTCAGAATGAATGGAAATAAATTGATCGTCATTGCAAAAGCTGCTTTGGATTATGAAATAGCAAAATCCATAATGGTGACAATTGTTTCAACAAATCTAAACGGCAAACAAGTCAGAAAATCTTTTTCTATAAAAGTTGCCGGTAAGTTACGACATCTTCTTCAATTAACTCTTTTTAATTTGTACGGAAAACCTTGCTTCTAAGTTTTTTTTTGGTAGTTCCTTAACCTAATAATTCTATTGGATCTATTTATATCGTTAAACGTAAATTTAATTGGTTAAGTACGGTTTACTTCTTTTCAAAGATGTTAATGAAAAACCAGTGAACATGTGTCTGCTAAACATAAACACAATCATGCCAGAAAAATCCCCAGCAGACAGCATCTTGGGCAAAATTGCAATTGGAGATCCTGACCATCCGGAATCTATTGGAATTTGCAAGAATAAAACAAGTTCGGTATCTCAGTTTTTGTCTTACACGTGTGACATATGGTCAAGCACTGTAAACGTTGATGACATCAAGTTAAAATTCTATATCGATCAACATTTCAATTTGAATCGCAAAGGTGATTTCAATTACAAGAACAAACAAGTGTACAACATCCCCATCATCTGCAGGGATCGGCTTAAACCTATTCATTTGATTCAACGGACTTTTACTATGAACGTCAAAGGTAAATAACTGATACCTGAAGTTTCTCTTTTTTAGAAGTTACTTCGTGATTTATAACTTTCACTAGAAATTTCCGTATTCTTTTATCATGTTGATAATGAAAATCAATTGATGAGAGAAGGGTGTGTGAATATACCCACAAGAGGCGACTGGGAGTACATAAATATGTGGGATTGTTAATATCTCATTTGATTTTTAATCTAAGCGTTTTCTCTCTTGTAGCCCCCGAATGTCCTCCTCGCCACTCGCTGGCTAATGCAGTTTGCATTTGTGCTAGTGGCTTTACTGGGGCTAAGTGTGACAGAGATTCCAATATTTGCAAAGTTGTTAAATGCAACAAAACAGAGGTTTGTGTAAGACACGTCAGTGCTGCATTGAGGTATGTTTATATTTCATGTTTGTATTCTAACTGGAATACGTATATTTTTGTCTGAAATTATTCACTTTTATCTATTTAAACCAATTCCTGAGAGGTATGGAAGCATGGCAGATTTGATGCGTATGAACGTCTCATTTTCGTTGTTTGAATTGAATATAATAAAGTGACGTAGCTTTTTGTGAATTTTTTGTTTATTTTATAGGCAACATATATCTGCATTTAGCTACCTATTTTTCTTTTGTCTATCCACAGGTGTATTCCTAGGGTGAACCAAGTCCCGATTCTTTTGCGGATACCATATTCCACTGTTTCCAAATCAGTAAACCAGTACAAAATTGAAAGTTATGTGGAATCAATTTTCGAAGGAAAAAGGCTTGCTGGCCAGACTATCTTCTCTCTTTTCAACGATAACGGTATGATTATCATTTGAATATTTACTATTATTTGATGAACAATTCATTATTTATTTTGAATGACCTTTTTTAACTATTTTCTCGTATGTGTTTTAGTCATTAGCCGACGACGCCGTGATTTACCCAAAGATGTAAACGTAGAAGCAGCCACGTCACAAAAAGCTTCAGTTTATAGCTACGTCATATTCGTTGCCATGGATCCGAATAACAAGTATCAAGCTCTGCCGGGTGATAAATTGTGTGCCCTGTTAAAAGGGACAGATTTGCGATGCGTCAATGCTGAAGATTGCAAGATCCTTGAAAAAGCTGGCATTCAATGTCCATATAAGTTCGGATCGACTAGCGGTGGAAAAATGGGAAAAAATAAAGCAGTGGAAACATCGAATACATCTGGTGCAAAAGCATGGATGTATGGAGTAGGCTCCACAGCTTTTATCGCCATCATTGTCTTTGTTCTTGTTTGTTTTGTCCTGAGAAGAAAGAAGAGGAAGGTAGAATTTTTGATCTTTGGTGATAGTGTTTCACTTAAAGCTATCTTGATTCTGTTGGTCTTTTCTCCCTTTTCTTTCCTTCTCTAAGTACTTTTCTTTCCTTCTCTAACTACCTTTCTTTCTCAACAGTCCGACGAGCCAATTCACTTTGCCGAACTTAATGATGACGTCGTTGCACATGCAAACCCTATATATGACATATCACCAAAGGATTCACCTCAAGAGTCACCAGAGCGAACCAAACGCTCTCTGATGTCGCGAAATAATCTTACGATGCAATTAGCTAAAAGGCAACCAACTGATATCAAGGTATGGCGTGTTGTTTTTGCATTTGTTTTTTCGTTCTTATATTAACTATGGTACGAGTGTCTGTAGTGAAAATATTTTGATCCTTTCCCTCGTTGGAACAAGTATGGCTTTGATTCAAACAAAATAAAAGTTATCCAAATTTAATGTCTTTTAATACATGCGACAAAAAGGTTATAGCTTAACATGAGCCTGAATTATGATAAAGTTGATTATTGGTCACGATGAAATCAACTAAACATTTTTTTTGTTACAGACTTTCGAAAACGCTCTTTACAACAGCCAGAAGTGTGGTAAATTCGACATGAATAATCCCTTGTACGGAGCAACAGCGCGACCAGTTCCGGACTTAAGTGACCAGCATATCTACGACTCGGTCGGAAAGCTACAAGGAAAGCAGACAGTAGACATGCTGGTTGAGGAAGAGAAACGAAAGGAAAAAGGACATCAATACGTTGATTTGCCACGCGAAGGGAAACGCAAGTACATTAAGCCACCCTTTGATGGGTTGGAAAAGCAAGATAACAGAAAAAAGGTTAACAATATCAACAAAAAGAACAACAATGATTCAAAGTGTTGATTCTGATTCTCTGGCTTGATTTATCTGTAAATAATCTTCTCAGATACGGTTTTAGACACGGAATTGACTGAAAATATTGAAGTTGCGATTGGTGGATCATTTCAAACTCCTTTTTACCAACTCCCACTTTTCTTATATTGCATATTTATATTGCACTAATTTGCAAAAATTTCAACCAGCTAGATTTTTCTGTCAGCCCAGACATAATTTCTGGCTCCATCTAGTTATGGCTATGTTCAGCAAAAATTTCAAGTAGTAAATTAATTATTACATCTGTTATAGAGTTTTCCTCCAATTTGTAAATACGTAATGCACAGGGCTGTGGGCTGTAGCATTTCCCATCTTTTCAACTGGGTCACATGGGTCACAATATCAATCAGGTCAAAGGGTAGCATATGAAGTAGGTCAAAAGCCATTATATCCACAATGACCAAAACAACACTGATGTTCTATTTATGTTTTTGCCTAACCTTTTTAGACTGCAAAGTATTTCTAAATTTCCTGTATATTTTTTGGTTGATCTTACTTTCTATTTTGACACAAGATTTGATTCAGACTGTTGTTATCAATGATTCAGTGCCTGCATACCGTCAGTTGTCTTGTGGTTGCTATTTCTTTAAAGTAGGCAGAGTGAATAATGAAACACTTGTAATAAGTCTAACTTTTATCTGAGGCTTGCAATATCCTTATGGACCAAAACAATTCAGACAATATTAAAGATAGCACATATATTTCTTGTGATATTTCACTGAACGCTACAGCATTTTGCTTCTAGTTTTAACCCCTTTACAAAGTAACCTCCTAGGCAGTCTTACTATCTGACAAGATTGAGAATACCAATTTTCCTAGCCTTAAACCTATGGTACAATAAAAAGACAAAACCATTATAGCTAAGCTTTTGACTGTCTTGAAAAGTATGTATCCTGGTTTGGATTCAGTTCTAGATTCGATAAAAAAGCGACATGAAGTATACTTTGAGAAGAGTAGACTATTTGCAACATTTCAAGCTTAAGCTTTGTAGCTACTGTATCAAGCGAAGGAAAAACATCTTCAACAAAAGTATGTCTGGCAATGTCATTCAATTTATTGATAGTGGTAACCCGTTGCGCAATGTACAAAATGCAGACTGCAAGCCTAAGCACATTGTCGCTAAAAAAATGCCCCGTATATCGAAAGTGAGTTTTTATTCAACATATCTATGACAATGATGACGATGCAAAGGCAAATGCTGCAATAAAAATTATTTCTAATTTAATGCAATGTAAGCGAGAGAAGTGAAGATGATATGTGTTACTTACCGCACTTTCATTTGGGCCTCAATCTCAAAAAGTTAGTGCATTTCCAATTTGTGTCCAAGTATCAAAATTAAATTTAAAGCGAGGAAACTGAATCCAAAGTCTTGCACTTTAGAAACGAACAGATCATTTGACATGATTTGACAAACATTTACTGCACAACTCCAATAAATCACTGCCTCTTTGCAAGTCCCCAAGACACAGGATGCAGGCAGGCGGAATAGGATACAAACAAAAATAGGTTTCGGCCTACTTAACTCACACGAGGCTGCACAACTTCCCTCCCACAGTGATGACTCGCATGTACCTTAGCCAATAGGCACTGGCCAATTCATACAATTCCCTCGAGATTTACATCACGATATCCCGAATCAGCTGAAAGCCTCAACAAATAATGTACTAGCAAAACTTACGCTCAATTCGCGCCACTGTAGAGTGTCTCTAGTAACAAGCGCGCTTGTCCGTGATGTCAAGATAGAATATAAGAAAAGAACAAACGACGTTGTGGCGCAGTTGATCGGCATCTTCGTTCGCATGCGCTTCAGCACGCTATCTCTTGCAGCTCCTTAGGAAGCTGGGCCGATGACGAAATAGAATAGAAGATAAGATGGCAAGGCATGCTAGTACGCATGAAAATATATGAAAATATATAAAAATATTTTCCTGGTAACCATAGTAAAGAAATCTCACGCTGAAAGTCTTTGACAAGCCCACGCTTCGCGCAGTCTGCCGTGGGCAATAGAATTTCAAAATGCATCGCAAAATGCATCGCAGTATCAATATTTTGTAACAATATAAGGAGTTCTTTTATTTTCAAAGGAACTGCTAATTTGAGGTGTGTTAGCTGGGCTGAATCTTTAGAGAGTGCTAAATCCGTTGAAATTTCAATTAACGAGAATTTTTTGTAAACGAAACTAGCTCATTCCCGGATAGCATTTTTAAAAAACATTCAAATCAAAGAAAACTCCAATAAAACTTTGGTTTGAGAGAAAACTGCTCTTTTTAATCAAAATAAGGCTCAAAGCTCTATTCAAAAAATTATCATTACTCAAAGTAAAGCTAGAAATTTTCTTTATGAAATACAAAAGTGTTTTTGTTTTCACTCTTCTTGTTGCAAATGCGGTGAAGTATGGGATGAATTGTCTTAGGCCCGCAAAAGAAGACTCCTATTCTTTCACTAAAAAAGGAAACATTTAGCATAGTTTTAACAGCTACATTGATTTCAGATTTCAGTGTTTGACTTACTTCAAAGCAAATCAGTACTACACTTAAAAACATAGCTATGTCATCAGCTTAGAATTGGAAACAACAAGAGAATAAACACGGAGCGCCGTAGCTATATTTCAGCGGTTCTGTTCTTACAGCGTTTTCTGCTGAGCTCGTGAAGAATATAACAATTAGATTTTTTAGATATTTAGAACCATTGACAGAAGAATTTTACGTTTTGCAATGCTGTCCTTATCATTATCAACATACCCTTGGTGATTTGAGTCTATTTTTGTAAACTCCTTTTTCCAATCCGGTCTTTTATATTGGATTTTATCACACAACCATGCTCTCCTTCTGTCAAAGAAGGAAGGATCCTAAAAATACAACAATAATCTTAAAATCGCACAAGACAGCAGTATACAACTTTTGTTTAGCATTAAAACTTGTTTACAAAGCTGCTTACAAGAGATAAAAAAACAATATTCTATATATAATAATATTTAATGAATCACAAAATCAGTAAACCAATCAAGTCAAGCAATCAGTGAATCAATGAAAAATCATAGCGAGGTACAAACCGCTTCTGATAACTTTCTAGATCTTGTAACAAACAACTGGGTTTCCAGCATTTCGTTTTCAGAATTCAAATTCATCTGCATTGAGAAAAAGTGCCACAATTATTAAGTCATAGAAATGTTTTGTAGTTTATTTCATTCATCAATGTAAATGGATATGAAAGCAAGACTAAAATAAAAAAATTGTTTGATCTATTAATCTTACCTCCTTGTTGATTCTGTAAAGGAGATCCAAAAACCATGAAAAATCATCGTGAGTTTTGCAAACCCAGAGAAAGTATATTTTGCGTATCTTACCATAAGATTTCATATTCTTTATATTGTATCTGAGAGGTTAAAAAAATTAAACAGAATCGATTAATAATATATATAAAGCTACATGGCTATAAAAGGTGTATTTCCTGGATGATTAGAGCTGGGGAATTAAACATGGAATGTTGAACACCGCATAGCTGCTATTCATATCTTACCTAAAGTACTATCAAAATGCGTTTGGTCCCTATCCTAACAGTTTTTAGCGAAACGGAAGAAAGAAAAAGAAAATTATAGAAAAATAATACATTGTTTTTAGTCCATTTTTCACATCTTAATAGAGTTACGGGCTTCTTTTTATTTAACTACACTCTAATCTAGCACTCTAATGACATTTTCAAGGCATCTCATTGGTTTGATTGCTTTTTGGAAAACATATCTGTAGGTTAATAAAAGACTAACTTCTCTACAACATTTGCCGCTTTTCAAACGTCTTACTGTGAAGTACTTGTGCCTTGGTTTTAAGAAAAACTCTATTTCTTAACAAATAAGCTATTTATAAACATGCAGATCTTACTAATAACAAACGATTTGTCTAAATCTAGTAAAATCTCATGCAAGTACCTTATTGTGTTTAACACAGCAGCGAATGGAGTCACACCGATACCAGCAGTTACGATTACGGCGACAGAAAATCTTGATACATCCTATAAATTATCAAATATAAAAAGTAGCCAGTCGATCTTAAAAATGCCCTTTCTAAAGCGATTAAGTGTGTCTGTTTTGTTGCTAAAAAGAGCTATCAAGCTTAGATATCAAGCACAAATAGGGAATTGAAAAGGTTTGCGTAACAGCTAGCAAAGACAAACTAAATACATACCTGAAACGGACTTCCATAAGGACCGTCAACTCCGATTCTATAATGGAAAGTGCTGCATTTTTATCCTTACTTCGCAATTAAATTTCAAAATTATCACCACGAAACTGAGTTAGATAAAACGAAAAAAAAATCTTATTTAAAGACCATGACGTGTAGTTACTGACGACTTCCTTTGTGACAACATTAACTATGTTGAGTAAGTAAAAAATGGTCTAGAAGAATTGCGTCACTGTTAGGCCAGAGAGACATTTGAAAGCAACAAGCTAAAGACACAAAAATTGACGAATATGAATCAAATGCTAAGCCAGAAGTAAAAGGGCAATTGATTGCTTACCTAAGCATGGTGTCATGAATAGGAACTGTAGTGACTCCGCTTCTTATGTCTTCCATTGAAATTGTCCAAGAATCGCCAATTCGAGTCACAGCATTTTCATTAACAATAACCGAAGACTTCAGCTGACTAACCAGCAAAGCTGTTTGGAATGGTAGAAATGAAGGAAACTAAGAACATTTGGAAATATTGCATTTGTCTAAAGCAAGTTTGCACATCAAATAAATTTTACAGAGTAATGTGGCCTCAAAGGTACCACTGATATAAATAAAATTGTAGTTCAAACAAGAAAGCTGATCAAAATGAGTTTCACTTACCCGTCCAATCTCCCAGCATCTTGATATGAACACAAAACTCATCGCTGTACTCACTTGGACACTAGAAAATTGATTTGTTCTATCAATACGAATCAAGAACAATTAATTACTCTTATCGATTTTATGCGTTCACGCTGCCATATGTGTTTAGGCAAGAAGAAACAAACAAATATCTAAAAAATAAGGTAGTATCGTAACGGAACTGTATTTCGAAGAAACAAATATTCATTTGTTGCAAGGCACATACCTCAGTAAGAGTAAATGGATGCCATTCAGTGTAGGAAATTGCTTTACAATTCAATCGAATGTACTAAAACAAATGATAAAGATCACTTGAGTATTTCATATTGATCATGAAGGATCATAAAATTTTTGTCAAAAATATTTTCTGCTCCCTCAGCCTTGATAATCCTAAAAATATGCACCACACTTACTTGACCGGGCAAAGCAGCGAATCCACGTTTTCGCATACGAAGCTCAACAACATCTCCTGCGTGGAAAATTGCCTAAAAAACAAATTTGACAATTTGCTAATTTCCCTTAACCTCTTACGAGCTTTCAAAGACTTAAGCATCAATTCAGTGTGCATGCGTTGCATCGGCAGTAGGATGTCGCAATATTCATGTCACGTGTCCAGTGTCAATGTTGTTATCAAGTCCTGCGTGCAAATAGGTTGAAAAATACAAGAAGACCTAGCTAAAGAAGAACACCAGAAACTAAAACGCAGGAATGCAACAAAATTATACTATAAAGAAATTAAAAAACCTACTTTTGTTACTTGCACAGGTTTCCTTGCATTATAAAATCTCAGCAACTTTTCTATAGCGTAGATAACAAGTGGAGCTAGTACCCATTTCCATGCCTAAAGTTATGAAAGCTAAGTTATTATTTATTATCAATATAGGAATGTCAAAATCAATGAACTAAAACTTCGAAAGGTGCTTAGTTGTTTTAATCTGAGCAGATTTCAGTCTGGGCATGCAAGTGTCTAGGAAACTAACCTGTGGTATATCAGATGAGAATTTTGGCTTTCCGCTGCATTTGTGACCATTTTGCACACTTGATGAAGAGTTAGAAACTCTGTTGTATTCACACCCTGGATAATGTTCGTTAATGTTGATTTGATGTTTGACGATTCCACTGGAAAAGGGGAAAAAATCAAAATTGAGTTAAAATTGAGATAGCTACGTCACAACAACACAACACAACACAAGACTAGAACATCTTCTTGCGGATAGCTGTTGTGCTGTATACAAGGAAAAAAATTGTTTTTCTAAAATAAATACACAAGAGAATTGGTCAGTTTTCTGACAATCGTAACTTAAACCAGAATTTGATAATGAAACATCTCTCTTATACGGAAAAACAAGACACACGAGGTTAACTGGTCAGAGTCATTATCAACAATTCAACTGAATCCATGGAAAATCAACTCACCCAAAGCCATGTGCGATTAGAAGGGCGAAAAAAAATACCGCGAGATGATGGGAATACCAAAAGATTTCATAATGAGAGCGCCTGTAAAGAAAATGAAATTGAAAATCTTCACATTACGTAACCACAATGATAAAACAAAAATATTCCAATTTCAATGATTTATTTACGATTGAAAGTTTCAAAATCATTCAAATTCTTAAAATGTCAAGATCGTAATGAAAATTAAAAGAGAAATTCAACCATTCTGCCCTGACGATGCTTCATTGCCCTCCATCGAAGGATAGACCGTCATTATACGTGAAAATCTGGATTTCGAAAAATGTTAATAGTTAATAATGCTAACCTGACTACTGATAGTGACCCAATTGCCTGCAGGATCAATAATAAAAGGTTTATATGTATGGATAAATATATATTTATAGATAAATATTTGTATTCGGTTGTTAAGAATCAGCGACAAATGATTTATAATACGCAATTAAAGATCAGCAATCATCGATGAATGATTGAAAAAAAAACAGATCAAAAACAGAATGAATTAGGGAATCATTACAAATATTTTATTCAAGCAATTAGTTATTTTTACTCACAAGAATTGCAAGAATGAGCAGCATGGCTATTCCAGTCCACACAGGCACTAAAAAAGATACGTCATTTGTTTATCTTTAGCACTGTAATCAACAGCATGTGCTTAAACGAACAAACATGAACATACTATGGATGTTAAAATATTGAATAATGTTAATAAAGAAAGCAGTGAAAACGCACATACAAAACCAAACTGTGAAAATTTTTGTAAAATTTAAGTTACAAATAAAACTTTGTTTTCTCACGTTTTCCCAGAAGCATTGCGATACTAATCTGGATAAGAAAGAAAGAGAATAATATTGGAGCAAATGTGTCACAATCAAACCACAACATAATCAACAAGCATTATTAAGAAGCTTAAGAAGAAATGCTTATGAAATCTTTCTTTCTTCCTACCTCTTTCTTCGACTCAGAAATATTCAGTTCGTGCATTTCATTAGAAAAATTGATATAAAACCGGTAGCAATTAGCACAGTGTGATATAGCATGAGTTACTGCAAAAGATAAAAGGCTGAATTCACTGACAGAATAATCTACTTCATTGTGTAATACATGGCTTATTTTACTGTTATGAACCAAAATGCATTTTCTGCACTCTGTGTACCTTTCGCAAAGAGAATATCATTCCAAGAGATATGTTCTCCTTGTCAAACTGATGACGTAACATAGGTCCTAGAGACTTTCTAAGAGACATCCATATAACTAGAATAGTTGGATTTTATTTCACTTGCTTGGTTTGTTTAACCGATTTCCATGTAGAATATACGTTTGTTGTGTAAATAGTCAAATAAATGAATATTAAATTACAGCAAGAAAAGTTATTCTCTCATCAGAAAGTGGAAAAAGACAATTAACTTTTAGATCTATTATATGTTACACATACCAGACAAAACAATAATTGCAATGCCAATTAATGCATGGAAGCCTTGATTGTAATTAAACATTCTTCTTTGAACGCTCTTGATGCGCTGTAGAAATAGAAATGAATGAAGTGAATTATTCAAGCGCCTGTGAATTGAAGCCAGCTGTAGAACAACAAAAGAAACATGATATGCAGCATTGTGTTCGTTGCATTCGTTTGTCAGTGACGAGGACAAAGCGAAAGCGAAGAGCTGTTTAGCTACTGTGTAAGCGTAGAAAAGGATGATCCTCGAACTCAACTGTTGATATTTGGCACGAAGGAACAGACTGTTTGCGCTCCAAAGAGAAACGTAAAGCCAGTATAAAAGGACTAACCTTTTGAATAAGGACTCTAAACCATGATAGCAGGGACTTGCATATTGGAAGTAAAACCAGAAAACAGTTGAAGTATAATGCGCTTGCAGTCGCTCTTGAGATGCAAATTGACTCCTGAATAATCAATAATGAATGCAAACCAGTTCATTAAAAATGAAATAAAATTTACTGTAGCTTTGATATCTATAATTGCATAAAAATGGCAAACGTTTGGCCTACTTCACCGGCTCTAGATGAGGATTCAGAGAAACATGTTTTATTGTATATCATTCTGAGAAATAAAATGCAAACGCATTAATTTAATCAACCTTCTCGGAAATTGCGGCAAGCTAGAAAATTGATAAGTTTCTGCAATGTGCGTACTTAGTTAAGGGTATTAAACGAGGTGCGTATAACTAGATAAAAGCTTGTCGGAGAAATGACGTAGAGCGATATAATTTAAACGTACCCCAAGCATTCTTTGGAGATAGAAATACTGTATTTCGTGACAGTATTTTCTATACGACATATAAAACATCGTGATGTTGACAGAAAGCCAAAGAACCTAAAAAAACACCACAACATTTACCTGAAATACTGTATATATGTAGATTTGCTACTATTAAATTAATATATACAGTGCATTAAACAATTCAAAATAATGGCAAACATTTTAGAGATCTTTAACAGCATGGTGATCCTCACTTTTAGAATTGCATATGAATTGTATAATTGAAATAACTTTATACTTACAAATACTAGTATCTTCATTGATTCATTTTGAATAATGCTCTTCAAATTGAACATGATTCTAGAATGGATTCTCATTGGTTCCTAAAAAACAACTCATTGAAAGTTCTCTGCTGTTCGTAAATGGCTATGAAAGCAAACATAACTCAGCAAAACATTCCACAATGATTTTCCAAGCAAAGGCACACTTGAACCAGATAGACAGGTCAGTGGGTCAATATCCCTTTGCAGGATACACACGATAGCACAAAAAGTAAATTGGACAATGTTCATTAGCTGCTGGAAAAAACGTAACAAAGAATGAATGAATTTTTGCTAAACTTACGGTGGAAGAATCCATGTTTCTCTGCAACCAACAGATCTGATATTGTTCTCCTTATGTTGGGCAAATTAGGTTGTATCGCAAGGTAAGTTGTGATGTGGCCAAGGTGTGGTGAGTCTTGAAAGCAGCACTAACGCTTAGCAGCTTTGTACAATTGCACAGCTTTATACTTTACACCTACACGTAGTAATGAAAATAGTAAATCATAGAAGATCCCGTGTCTCTTTATGGAGATATAGATACCTCTATAAATAGATATCCAAAATTGTCCAGCAGATCTGATTACAATCAGGAAATAAAATGTCCTTTCACTTAAATTGCAAGTGACATCTCTTTTGAAAACGATAATCACATAGGAAAAAGTGACTGTCCTTATATTTCAATAATGAACCTAAGTCTTCCTTGTTCCCGTTCGCCCACTTCTTCGCGTTACTTTGATAAATACGTAAACAACCTGAACTGCTTTCCTAGAAGTGACAGGTTCCTTCCCTTTTCCTTGCCTGCCTTATGTCCGCCTTAGAAAACATATTATCATGATAAAATTTAAAGAAAAGAAATAAATAAAGAAAAGATAAGAATCACTTATTTCTGCAGCAGTAGTAGCACATTCTTACCCTTAAAAATGTTTCTTTTCTTTTGTTCCTTTTGTTTTATTCCTTTTAGTTCTTTCTAAACCTACCTAAAGGGAAAATAAATATAATACAAAACATTATATTCCATTTCACTAGCAATTAGTAGAAAAGAAAGTCTTTACATATTCTGGAGGAAAGTATGATTCTATTGATCATAGTCAATAGGTATTGATCAACATGGAAAAGCATTATTTTCTGTTGGATTTATATCAAATGTTGTTTCGTTTTATATTGTGGATGTGTCGTTTTTTTGCCTTCTGTGCAAGGGGTGGATTGTAACCAAGAAATCTTGATAGGTTAGTTCCTGTTTCTTTTTCGGTCTTCTTGTAACTTGCAACTACGTAATCTTACATGGCATTTTATCTTTTACTACCTCTTCTGCTGTAATTCTGCTCTTTCGTTTTATATGAAATGCTGCTTCGTTTTATATGAAATGCTGCTTCGTTTTATATGAAATGCTGCTTCGTTTTATAGTAAATGCTTTTAACAGTACAGTGGCCTAGTGGTAGAGTGCTCGCCTCTGGTTTGAAAGGTCGTGGGCTCAATTCTCGATCGAGTCATGGTACTTCATTACCTCTCTGCTAAGTAGTCAGCATAAGGAATAGGGTTGAGGGTGAGTAGTTCTTTAACCAGGGAGTCGCAACCACCCCCAGATGTAAGGGTAGCAGCGAACGAAAGAGGAGCCCTCGGGTCGCCTCCGACTGCGGTCGACCAACTTACTTATAGTAAATACTGTTTCCTTTTATATGAAATGCTGCTTCCTTTTATATGAAATGCTGCTTCGTTTTATATGAAATGCTGCTTTGTTTTAAATGAAATGCTGTTTCGATTGATATTGAATGCTGTTTTACTGCAAAAGATACCTTTCCGCCCAACTGAGGTCATCACTTGCACCAAGGCATTTGGTTTTTAGCATTTCGCTTGCCACAGGTTTTTAGCATTGCAATAAGCCTGAAGCTAACTAAATAAAGCTAGATATCAAAAATAGGCCTACAATCACTAATTTAATTACGCGGATAACAAACATATATTGCAAAGATAGGAGAGTTGATTAAAAAGGCATTACGTGGGAATTATCTTGAAGTAATTGAATCAAATAATTTTAAGTTGTTATTGCTGATTTTCGCTGAAGCGAAACATAAGGTATCAAAACGCCAGTTTATTATCGTTATTCATAGAGCTTTCGAACCTGTTCTCGACTTACGCACGCCACTTGCATTTTTGTGTATTTTAATCTCAGATTAGCAAAGGCATTCTAAACTACTGTTCTAAACTGGGCACCTATTGTCAGAGGATGAAAGCCACTTTATAACCCACTAGCAAGTATTTCAGATATAAACAATATATGAAATTTGAAAATTGAACCAGTATATGGCATCCATAGTATAATCTATTTAACCTACAGTAAACAATAATTTCAGTCTTAACAATGATCATTGGTCTTAGTGCAGACTTCTTTCTTGCCAGTTTCAGATTTTACTATTTAATGAATGGTTCTATTATTTAATGCAACTTATAAATTTTGAACAACTCAAATATTTGAAGAAAACATTTTACCCCTTCTCAACTGAGCGCTAAGGCGATATCAATGAAATTATTTATATTTGAACATGGAAAGTGTTTAGCAAGTTTTACCGCTTCATAACAAAAAAGACAGAAAAAAATATACCTTTGAATCCTATGAATTTTGCCTCTTGTTTTCCAATTGAATTGAGCGATACAAAAAATGCATAACCAGGTGGATGATAACGCGTTTGGCAATTAATGTTCCACCCAATCTGATTATGATATAGATTGAGAACTCACGTGATACAACAACACAAAAATTGCAACATTCCAAAGTGAGAGAATAGTTAGAAAACAGCTTCTGTTGCTTGAAAATTCAATAATAAATACGGCTCCAATGGCATTCTTACATCTTTCAAGATGTCTTGGTTTTCTTAAATTTTTTAATATCTATTTGCTCATAAGTTAAGACGAGAATATACAAGATTGTTTCCATACTAGGTCATATTATTTGCTAATGGGAATTTAATGAATGTAGAAAGACACAATTAAGATATATTTGACTTAGTGGTTATTATACTTAGCGTCCAGCACATGGAAATAAAACTCTAATTTTTCTATGAACGGCAATCGCTTTTTTTGAGTGGGATTGTTGATTGGTCTACATTCACTCAAACGTGATACATAATTTCTAAATTCCAAAGCAACGCATTAAAATTGTTGCCACATTGAATAACTCAAAGCCCGACATTGAATATTGTTGCCAAAGACAATAAAGCGGCTTTCTTCCGTTGACCGTTGCAGTAGCTGCCGTGTTCACTAATTTTATTGATTAAACCATTGCAGTACGTGCAATTAAAACCGCGGGTTTAGAGAAGCACAGAATAACTTGAATCTTGAATTTAGAATGGGTTCCAAGTTGCACCAAACCAAATTCTAAACAACTTTTTATTATACGATTTATCTAAATTAAGAATGTACATTGCTGAAAATAACACTGTCTTGTCTTTAAAAATAGGATTAATCAATCTGCTTTTAAACTTGAAGCAAAAGTAGAAGATAAATTTAGAAATATGAAAATATTTATTTTGGTAGAGTTGTTTTAGTATGATGAATAATGATAATAGCTAATGATGAATCGTATGATGTTAATACATCTTTAGTATGAACGTCTGTCCTTATCGTTGCACAATCAGTTTCCAATGGAAGTTTGGGAAATAAGCCGCTGGCTCAGGTGTTTAAGATTCGAAATGACAAAGTCACGTACCCAAATGTCATGTAGCATTTTATTTGGGTCGCTGCGATCCAAATTCTCTTTTGTTAAGATGAGCGGTTTTTTGTTAGCAAAACATTTGGGAACTGATAGGCCATATTCGGGCCGCTTTATGAGAATCAATTTTTTCTTGATAATGTCGGATTCCTCAATGCCACAGCTCAGCATTTTTGCATCAATATACACATCATCTCCTGATACCTGGATGTCTATTTGCGTCTGTTGGCTTTTAGGGTCATCCAACAATTTCACCAGCTCTTCAGAACATAGAAACAAGACCCCTGTCACATTGTTGATGTACTCGAAAATCTTATTGGTGTTTTCTTGTGCGTTAGCTGCGGAAGAACATTTTGCAAGAATATCTTCTTTGGATCTCAGCTCGGTCTCTCGTGCTCTGATCAATGCATCTTTGAATTTGCTTGCTTCTGCTGATTGTTCACGATGAGAAATAATAAATGTGCGCACTGTGTCTTTTTCTGGAAAAAAATAATGCACATATTTATGGCTTTAACTAGATAAGCAATTCCATATCTTTTAGGTTGCTGCTCTTGAGTTTAAGAAGTATCTACCTTTATCTCTCCTGAGAAACGAAATTGAAGACGTATACCACTCCTACTTACTCTTCATTTGCTCAAGTGTCCTAGTAGATTATTTTCACTTTTATATTTCGTTGGTGCTCACCATGATCAGCCTCGCAATCGTACTGTGCTGACTCTTCTTCTTCCTTCTTTTTACCCACGCCAAAGAATTCTTTAACATTTCCAACGAGCCTGTATGCTGTAATTAAAGAAGTTGTTTACAAAGCAAGTGGTAAACTGCAAGGTAACAAAAGCTATATCTCACTGAAGATAAGCAAAGACAGTATTGAACTCAAGATCAGGCATGCAAGTAACAAAGAAGCTTCAATGTGTACTCAATTTTGAAATTGATGTAATCGGGAGCTATGCGGAGAATTGTGCAACTTCAAGCGTCGGTGTCTTGACTCAAGCTGATACAAGTTTTTCTGTTTGTATTTTTAGGTGTTTTAGAGCACAAACAACGAATATGAATTTCCACGAGAAAGACCATGCTAATGAATATCCCTAACTGTCAGCCATAGCTTGCTAATGCTGCAAAATGATAACAAAACAACACACTTCTAGAGGCGAGTACGTTACATGGAAAGGGAGAAAGCAAGACAAAGCAAGATGTTGATATTTCTTCTCACCGGTCCTGTTGTTCGCCATCTCCACGTTTTCAAAGTTCTTCTGGTAGCAATCTTGTAGCCGTTTACAGAAAATGCGAATGAGACTTGAAAAGCGCAAATTTAAACGTTGAAGATGACATGTATCGCAACAGTCTGTCTTCACATTTCAACACTAATCAACAAGCAAGAAAGCAACTTATCAATTATGAACGATTTGCGCTCTAGAGAAATTCTGAATATGCATTATTGATGGATTTTGGAAATTATTTGACTTTCGAAAGAAAAGATTTGTTTCATATAATTCTATACGCAGCTGCATTTTGCAGCTTTTAAGCGATCAGGCGCTCTACAATTCTAAGATAAGAACCAATCTAATTAAAAAGTTTATCAACATATGGATGCAGCTGTGCTGGTGGAATTCTGCCAAAATACAAGTAATAAGATGATTGCTCGGCAAAAGACGCATCTGGCCAGGGATGTTCTTCGGGAAAGGGGGTGTACCACGAACAATGTTCTCGCATGGTTTGTGTGACAAGTTGTAATTGGTTTTTGTCACCTTCACTAGACCAATTTCATTTTGTTCATTCCGTAGATTTTGGTATAAGGAAATCAATGACGAAGTAGGTGCAATTATTAAACTAACTTTACGAAGTTAAATAACATATATGATTAACAACATTATATATGCGATCTTAACAGGCCGCAAATGTCAATTATTTCAACTACTTAAAAACATGTTTAAAAAGAACTATTTGTTTTCATAGAACAAGCTGCGAAGAGAGATTTGAAGGCCTGCCGTGAAGTGTCCCATGCACCTATGTTTAATGGGTAGACGTAATAAGGTAGCATTTTGCACACTGTAATCAAGTTAGAACACAGGAGCAGGCTACAAGACAAGGTTAAAATAGCAACCGTAGCATTAAGTTACAATGTCAAGATCTTCGCTGTTAGGTCTAGCTCTTGTCCACGATGGTGATGTAGACAGCTGCAACAAAACAAAAAAACAAAATAAAAATGGGGAGAAAGCCAACATTTTGCAAATGAAGAATATTATTTGATCAAAGAATATCGAAGGAAGGACATTAATAACCAACTATGATGGCTTGCTTTTTTTTTTCTCGATCATGATTCAAGTGCACATAGTCATGCAAAACACCCATAGAGCTTGGTTAGTTAATCCGTAGAATACTGCGAACTAATCAGTGATACCCACCTTTTGCATTGATGATGATTCGCCTATCACTCCTGGAAGGAAAAACAATCGACATAAAATATAAAGTAATTGCAGGAATCTTTTGGTTAAAAACTTCATTGCAGCAAACCTACCTACTTACTTGCCAATATGTTCTTACAAATTGGACATGCGGCTGGCAAATATTGTTGGAATTAATAAGATACCGAAATTGAGATATATTGAACCACTTTGGAACAGTAAAGCTATAAAAAGAGAAAATTGACCATGTGTACTCACGACGGGCATTCTGACTATGGAGAGGTGGCAGGTTTGCTGACTGTCCTTCTCCATTTTTCCCAATAGGAGGCAAAGATGTCCATGTTTTAGGAGATGTATTCCAAGCAGGAGCAGGCAGAACGTCATTTCTGCTGGTATCTTCTGCCATCATTTCCTCAGTTGATGGTACAGTTCGGTTTTTCTTTTTCTTTCGCTTCTTGATTTTGGGTTTCCTGACAGCTTCTTTATCGGCAATATGTGGTGAATCGCTCTTATGGTGATCAATATTTTCAAATTCATAAGCCTCTGCCTTAGCATCGTCGCAATTATTAACATCAAAATCTGCAGAAGCCTTTTTCTTTTTCTTTTGTTTCTTTTTTCTAGGAGTTACATCTAAATCATCAACAATATCTATTTTGTCTTCTCGTCTGTGGTTATTTATATTTTCTTCAACTTGAAAATAATTAGTTATTTCTGTATCTTTGCAAACATTTTGGCTATTGTCTTCTTCATCCTCTTCATGTATTATTTTGGTTTTCTGCTTTTTCTTTTTAACAACATTAGAGTGTTTTTCGCTACTGGGTTCATGAAGATGCTTCACTTCAGCTTCAAAACTTGAATGTGCAACAATGGTAGGATCGTCCTGATCTAGTTCACTATTATCAGTTGCCTTTGCCAGTTTCTTTTTTTTCTTTTTTCTCTTCTTTTTCACAACAGGAATAATGTTTTCCGGTTCTTTTTCTTGCGGGATATTTTCTGTTCGATTCACATCTCTATCTCCAGGATCTATACTCTGTGGTTGAAAAATAAATTGAGAACTAAGATAGATTTTAACTACCAAGTTCGAGTGCAGAGATATTTATAACAAATTATTGTATCATCTAAGTTTTGAAGATCAAAGAAGGTCGTTGGTGCTCTGGAAACCACTTCGGAAGTTTTATAATTTTGCAAATTATTGCTATTCCTTTCAAAATTAGTAAACTATGAAAAAGGTTCAGGATCAAAGTTGGTAGCTCTCTCATTTGACTGAATATTTTAAATAATTGTTAACACAAGGGTTCTTAAAATAACCAAGAGCGACCCTTGTTGATACTTTTGGGGATCAGATAATTAAAAAAAAGTAAAACAAATAGTTACTTTTTTCTTCTCAGTTTTCTTCTTCTTTTCCATTGCTTTGACGTTTTCCTTGGATAAAAACAGCTGTCTCACTAGAAATGGGCCTTTTTTATAAATTCTTAAGAATGAAAGAGCCTCACTGGGTAAGCTATAAGCAGTGAAGAGGCTATAACTTAGAATGATCAGATATCTAAAATCAAAGCAGTTTTCATATCCAACCATGCCTTCCACAGCTGAGCCTAATATTCAACTGAACCCTTTTAGCTTCTTCCTAAATTGCAAAATTAAGAGGATGGTTTGAGCACATTAGATTATATATAAACTTACTAAATGTTTTCCAATAGGCTGAAATGGATTCGCCATCTTAATTTCGTCATCCGAATCCTCTTTATCGGGATCAATTCCAGCCTCTCTTTCAAGGCGATCCCTACAAATAGAATGAAAAACCTCATAAGGCTTAAAGAATTAATGAGGTTGACTGGTTGAGCCACTAGATAAACCTTTCTGTAAAATGCACACATTTGTGCTGCAATTTCAGTGATCGCATTAATATATGTCCTTTTACAAAGCACTGTACGCAAAATCGTGGGATCTAAATGAATATTCGCCAAAAAGCTAAGCAGAAATACTAAACAATTTTACATATTGATGCAGCATGGTATTATCAAATTCCAAATCAAGTCCTTGCTGTGCGATTTGCACAATTGTCACCCAAACATTAACTTGTGTTCCTCTCATCATAGATTAGATGGCGGTAGTCCAGCATAATCCTTGGTTTTCCAAATCTTCATTAGCAACAACAAATAAATGTTTAATAAACCACAAGAAATATTCAATAATCCTGATTAGCTACTTTTTATCCGACATCAAGGACTGTATGCTCAACTCGTAAACAGCAATAATTTATAAAAAGACGACCATGAAAAACTGCAGACTCAGCTAGGCTAATTGACTTAAATACAAAGAAAACTATAAGTTTTAAGTCTGCTTTTCCCTCCGTGGTATTTTGGCTCATATGACATAATTTTCATCTAGCAAATAGTTCTTCTTCTCTCCAGTTCTTTCAGCTTTCAAATTTGAACCAATTCATTCTTCGCCTGTAGCGATTTTATTTTACAACGAGCCTTGTACCATAACATTTTCAAGCTGTTTTATCAACTGTTCTTCATTGCATAACAATATTATATGGTGCAACAATAATGATAACAAAATCTGTTAACTACATTTTCGACGTACCTTTCTTCTCGAATTTTGCGTATCCTTTCACCTCTTGCCTTTCTTTCACGCTCGTCCTCTTCTTTCTGAAAATTCAATCAAGTTAAGTTAAAGGCGACTTGCACATCTTAACGATAATAAACAAGGATCGACTTCTATGTCTAACAATCTACGAACCCACGAACCATTCAGCACCAGTCACAATCTACGTCACATATTATTCCACAAATTCATTTTCCAGTCATTAAGTGGCATTGAAGTTCCTTTAGCACACCTGCGCAGAATGGTCTGGTTATTCTACAGTACTGAACAAAATTGCTGAAGATTCGATTATTGTTATTTGTTGTTAATTCATACATAAGAACTAATCTTGCGTAAAAGGTGCATTAGCCTATTTCAAACAAGCAATCTTGCTAAGAAGGAGGGGTAAGAGGGGTGAATATAATTCTTCTTTTAAATTTACCTTGATTGCAACATCACGCTCAACTCTCGCTGATATTTTACTAAATTCGCCAGATATTGTGCTAAGTAACCACTGAAAACCTAAAAATGAAACAATTAGGCATTTTAGTTCTACATTTCTACAGATAAAAAAATTATCAAGCACATTTGAATTTAGTTGATTAAGGAAGAGTTAAAAA
Organism: Chrysaora fuscescens; assembly: GCA_009936425.2. Classification (NCBI taxonomy): domain Eukaryota; kingdom Metazoa; phylum Cnidaria; class Scyphozoa; order Semaeostomeae; family Pelagiidae; genus Chrysaora; species Chrysaora fuscescens. Next base: position 4,883 of record JAACYV020256191.1, on the reverse strand, counting down.
ACTGTACCTGAGTTGATGTTTTTATCAACATTTCTACCAAAGCCTTTTAGTGCAGAACAGCTCACCTAAATAAAAGAAAAGATTCAGACCAATACTAAACGACCAATGAGCCATTGAAAGATGTCCAAAGCAGTAATGTCTGCTCAATTCAAGCTTTATATATACATACTTTATAACTGAGTATTAAATTTGCACTCAACCACCCAAATACATACAACATTACAGAAAAGTACTTGGGTAAAAAAAGTATTCATTGCATTTAGCCTAAGTGAATTAAACACGGGGGGCAATCATATTATGTGCAAAGGCTGGATCTTCATTCCTGGAAAGGAAGAGTCAAACACCCAGCAAACAGGATTAACTTGCAACTTTAATAACAACAATGACACTGTGATTAACTTCATCCAAGATACACAAAGCTACAAAACCTTTGCTTTTTAATCATGGACATACCACTTTATAAGTAAAACCATTCTTTGAACTTAGTTCCTCCAGGTCCAGAATATCGCTAATTTCAGTGGCAGCAAGAGCTCCTACTTTGTCTTGTTTATTTGCAAAACTGAATGAAACAACATATTTCAACATTGATAAAAGTCCTACAAGTGAATTAACCACAAAGATGCAGCCTAAACATCAAGCAAGAAAGAAAAAAAAACAATGAATGATTTTCTTGTTGCATCCTTATTGTTATTTTAAATTAGGCATTTCATCAGTAACAGTAATTAACCAAATAATGAATGGCTGGCGTGTCCTTAGAATGGACGTAAAGGACAGCACAAGAGGAAAACTAATGATGGGCTTACACAAGGAAGGGTTTTCCGGTTATCTTTGTATGTTCCGCTACTTGTTGCAATACATCTTTGGATTCTTCCAATCTTTCAAGATTACATGAGTCTACAACGAAGACCACACCAAATACCTAGAAGAACAAAATAACAATTTCTAAAAATCAGAAAAAGAAGCAGCCATGATTTAAACCGAAATGACACATAATTTCACAGAGTAAGAGTGAAAATTTGAAAGTTGTGATTTGTTTTGTAGGAACTTTTTACTCAGCAAGGACAAATAGATTCAAAGTGTTAAGGTAGCCACAAGGAATCAACGACTCTTTCTGTTTACATTTTCTTTACTTTCAGGATGTTTTTTCGGGCTCTACTGAATAAGGACCACTAAGCATATGTCGCAAAATATTCAATTTGCAATATGAATACCTTGATAATTGTACTCAAGGATAAGATTGTTTTAAAATATAAGAGTCAAACAAGTGTATATCGAGTCTGTTTTAGGTGGAAATGTTGAAGAAAAAATGAAGAAGGAAGGAAATGTATTACTGCTGGCATTGCTAAGGGGGATTGACCGAAATTTATTGTATGATGCAGAAAATAGTTATACACTATAGAATTAAAAGGTGACAATAAAACTGCAAGTAAAAAAAAATGGTATCAGTTGCTCACTGTGTGGCAATTTGCTCACCTCCGCATAATAATTTCTCCAAACATCTCTTATTCGCACACCGCCCCCTAAATCATAGACAGTGACTTTGAAATTATTGATTGTAAATTCTGCATTTGCGAAACCAATTGTAGGAGTGATTCCATCTGGAGGTTCTAAAATAGCCAAAATAAAATGAATTTATAAAACACCTAACCATACATGTTAAGTCATAACATTGTGATAAAACTTAATTGGCAGTCCTAGCCAGTGATGATGTAATTACTTGGCACTGTTTTTACAATATATTTTGGACTGGTCTGGATCCAAATTCAGGTTTTAGATGAATTAAAATAAAAAAATGCCATTTTCAGGGCTGATGAATAATCAACATAGATGATACAACAACAAACCTCCTTGCAAACTTGCAACCATTGTTGTTTTCCCTGCATCATCAAGTCCAATAATTACAAGAGTTATAGCACTAAAATCAAAATTGAAAATAACTATATATATACATTTCCATGTACAGAAATATGCAGGTACTAGTGGAGCAAGAGGTAAGCAGAATCAGCATCAAATAGCAGCTAAATGGGCTCCATGTGAGATAAAAACTGAGCAATAATGTAATACTTTATTTATTTCAAATAATGATAAATCAATGTTAAAGTCTGAATCTAATGCGTGGGTAGTTCTATTTTAAAGGAGGGTCAATTAGATTATACAAAAAACCCAAACATATTTGTGATACCGACTACTAGCCTATTATGTTCAAAACTGAAATGCTAACAAACAGCTGGTCATTCACCCAAACTCTGGCATTCGTGGCAATGCTCTTCTGGCTGTATCCATTGATAATCAAACACAGCACAAACTGTAGTTTCCTTGCAATCATCTTTCGTAACCCTCAATTAAGCACGCATAAGTAGGCGACAAGGGAAGGCCTATTAATTGGGGGACGCCGGATGGGGCGGATGTGACCAATATCAAAGAAATAGCCATATTGGCTGCTACATACCTCGTCGGCTCTTTCTTCCTCTTGATCCATGCAAAGCAATTAGCCATTAAATTGAACATTCCCTCCAAATACCGACAGCATTATTTGGCCCAAGATTTAGGCCATCAAAAAAGAATAAAAGATACACTGACAACGGCAATCGAAGATTCGTATGGTTTCCCTTCTCTTCCTAAGCTTGTTCATAACCATGAAATAAATGAAATTCCTATCTAGGTAAGCTATCTAAATGATTTGTATTTATTCCCATCAACGTTGAAAAAGTGTTGTTTTTCTCCGTGCTTCTGATACAGATATGTTCACTGTTACTCAGCAACGTTCCCGTCCCGTTCAATTGGACTGCCGCTATCAATAACCGCGGGTGCTTCTGCGGGCACCGACAAGACAGCCACAGCACAGGATAGGGATTAGGGTTAGGGGCTAGAGTGAGAGCGGCTAGGGCAGGGTTGGTTAGAGTATGAGTAGGATGAAAGTCAGGCTGCATACCTTCTTTGTTTTCGTAACTAGGCGAAATCAACTAAACCACTAATTCAACAAAACAGCAAGTTGTCATCATCTACTTACTTCTACTGGTCGATCATTGACAATGGATGACGACTTGATTCAGTAAATACTCAATCTGAATATTCGTATTAATAAGTCAACAACACTATAGAATGTCAGACATCGCACTCATTAAATTCAGTGAAAAAAGTAGATCAGGTTCTGACGAAATGCCTAATGTTGATAACGTCTTGCACATTGACGTCCCAAGCTCCAATGAAGGATTTCAACAAGATGAACAGCACTCACCCAAAGCGAAGAAGGAAAGTGTCCCAGATCGATTTTCTACAGCTGGAACACAAAGTTTAACTTCAGAAGATCTTGGTACTGATTTTGGACTTCATCAAGCTGCTCGTGAAGGATCTGTTGATGCAATAAAAGGAAAACTAAATCATTGCGAAAATGAAGGTCAAGACATTCTTAGGGTTATTGATTTAAGAGATGTTGATGCCCTAGCCCCTCTCCATCATGCTGCAAAATGGAACAGAAAAGAAGCAGCAGAACTATTGCTGGATAAAGGAGCCTTTATTGATCTAGCAGGAGGGGAAGATTCAAATACCCCTCTTCATCTTGCAGCCAAGTAAGTTGGATAGTTAGATCAAATACGAGCATCGAGTACAGTTACATTTGAAAAAAACGTTTAAAACTATAGATCTTATAAAATATTATTTTTATTTTCAGATATAATTGCGTGACAGTTGCAAGACTTCTTGTTGCCAGAGGAGCATCAATTAATATGCAAAATGTTTATGGCTCAACTGCACTGCATTTCAGTGCAAGAAGGGGTAATACAGAAATTGCAAAGCTTCTGTTAGATCAAAGTGGTATCAACATCAAAATAAAAGACAATGGTGAAGTAACAGCTTTGCATCAAGCAGCAGTTAGCGGAGATGTTGAAACAACATCAAAACTTATCGTCCAAGGTGCAGATATAAATGCTTCTGATACCGAGGGAGAAAATGCACTCCACTTCGCTGCTTCTGAGGGAAATTCTGATGTCATTGAATGTATTCTGTCAACGTGTAAGTGATTATTCTGTTGAAATATAGCAATGTCATCATCCAATGTTATGGTATGAATCTGAATGGCTGTCAAGTTCAACTATCTTTTCAAATTAGGGTTTTCAAACTGTCTTCTTAGCAATCTATTTTCAGAAAAAGTGCCATTTCATTAACATTTTCAAATAAAGACCTATTTCTTGTAAAGAAAATTGCAAATTTATTTCTTAAGCTCATGTAATGTGGTCCCCTATTTAGCCAACTATTCCTGCAACAAATGATTTCTAACAGTATTCTAATGTTGGGATAACTTCTTTGTAGTTGAAAAAGATGAAGTTGATGGTCAACCTAATTATGACAAAGTTAAGTACATTAACAATAAATCCCATGCCAGTGACACTGCTCTACACTTGGCATGCACAGCAGGGTATGAAGACTGTGTGAAACTTTTAATTGCACATGGAGCTGATGTTAATATGAAAGCAGAAGGAAAAGTGGCTCCACTTCATCTTGCAGCTACTAGTGGAAACATCAAGGTTGCATCTGAGCTCCTACATAATCATGCAAAAATAAATGTAAGGGATGAAGACCACACAACTCCACTTCATAAGTAAGCTACAGTTTGCATTCTTATCTATTTTTTTCAGTCGTTTCTCTAAACATTCTTCAGTGTCCTAGGTGGAATAACATTAACAAAGGCCTAGGTAGTGGCTGATGAGTTTAGAAATATAAGAGATTGATCAATATACAATTAATCTTATTTATTGCATAATTATGACACATCTTATATGGGTGAATGGCTTGGTTAATTCTTGTTGAATATGTTGATCTGATGTTTCCTAATTTTGGCTCTATTTTCAAAGTGCATCAATGTATGGGAAAATTGACATGATTAA
>JAACYV020255969.1:0-16584 GCA_009936425.2 Chrysaora fuscescens | reverse complement strand
GTCAACTGATCCTTCTGCAATTATGCCTGACTCACACCACCAGTCTCGAAATCCCAAGCACCCAAATTGCTTGTGCAGAACTTTCAATCAAACGAGAAGAGTATGAAAGCCACCCATCAAACAAATCACTTTTTTGTATTTATCACACTCCTTCCACATTATCTGAGACATTTTGTAGAATACTGCTTGATCACAATGCACAAATATATGTTCGAGGTGAAGACTGCCAGCCAAGTCAAGAATGTAATCCAAGTAGTATTTGCAGATTTTGCCATCTGGAGGATGTGGTATGGTGGGAAGGTATTCATTGCGTGACTTTGTTGTCTCTACAGATGTTGCTTTTTTGTAAAACGCAGTCCATGATCCGATTGGATCATTTGAGGATACTTTGCTGCCTTGAGTAACAGACAATTCCGGCACCATACTATCTTCTTGTAATAAATATTGCGTTGTCATTGCAGCTAAAGCCCAAGCGCAATCTTTGCTCAGTCTCCGTTTAATTTCTTTTTTATCGTTATTGCAATCATATGCCTTGATAGTTGGTGGGGCCTTCGGTTTTCCAATCCTAATACCGTCGTAGCAAACTTGTTCTAAATTCTGAACTGCTCTTGGCTGTCTTTCTAAGGATTGAACAACTGGATGGTGTTCTTCGCCAGGCAGTGTTGGTTGATTTATTGTGCCTGTTGTGTCATGTGTTGTTCCCACACCTGTTAAAGTCATTTGTCGCCCATCGTTATTGTCTAAGGTAATGTGCGTTGGCTTGAACGGTTCCATGCAAATGGGGGCAACTCTTTTCTGCAATTCTTCAGTCGTATCCTTCGCCCATTTCTTGTTTGTTTCACGGATGGTGGTATAGTTAGGCGTGATCCCAGCTTTGCTAAGAAGATTGATTGTTTCTTTGCTGCCAGTTACTCTATGAATTACCATTCCTAAAGCCAAGGATGTTGGCGAAAATTCCCCTGTCAACATCTGCTGCTATGTTCAAGTAATAGACCATACCTTATTTGCTTGCAAGGAAGAAAGAAGGGTGTAGTGATAAGGCAATCGCATTGTAGATTTGCTGCAAGGGTTCATGCTCGTCAAGCTGTGTAACCAATTCATTGAAGGACATTTTCTCATTCCTAAGCTGACTTTCGGCAAGTTTCTTTTCTTTTAGGCACTTAATCTTTCTGTTAATCATATTTGCAAACGCCTTCGTGATATCATCATCTCTCAAACCTGTCCCTTGTAAAGCTGACAATGAGTAATCAAGCGGATTAACAGTCACAGAGTAAAGAATGTTGCCTGACCCACGAACACCTGAAGCTCTTTTAAATCCAACTTTGCCTTCAAATTTCATTAATACCATATCTTTTACTTGACTGGCAAAGGTTTTGCGAGATGTGTATTCTATGGGTACCAAGTAAAAGTCGTAAAAACTCTGCAGATCTTCAAGTAGATCAACCAGAAAGTAACAACATTTTTCATTAACAACTTTCACTTCGATTGTTTTGAGGAATTCTTCTTCTGCACAATGTGCATTTATCGTTTCAAGGTGAGCATCAGTTTCAATATTCACTGTACGAGATCTGGTGAAAAACTTATAGCAACTCTTGTGGTAGTCCAGCTCACTTGCAAAGAGGTCTCCACCTGCTTGGTGAATCTGCAATCGTTTTGCCGCACTGTGAAGCATAGGATCGTCTGAGTTTTTATTTTCATCAAGTACACTAATCAATGTTGCCTCTGCTCTTGGTTCTTGAAGCTTCATAAGATTTTCCTCATGACCACGTAGTTTCGTTCTGCATTTGTTGCAGACAAAACATTTCCCGTTATGGTCACTTGGCGATGGTAAGTGATCCATTGTACTGCATTTTGCTGGGCACTGTGAAGTTATTGGGGTAGAAAGAGATGATGCGTTGTTTTGTTCTTCTCGTCAATCAACATGGACTTTGCTTCAAACGCAGGAACAGAGTCATCAAGATTAGTTTGTAATTTCCCACTATCTCCAAAATGCTTGCGACATTGTGTGTGACACTTCAGTTCATTGACTGCTTTTGATGTGAAATGCTGGTTCAAAGTGTCCTGTGCATACGGAAATTTGAGAGCATATGATCTTGGGCGTGTGACACCTTCCCATTCTAATGCCTTTTCTCTTATTGAATCCCAACTGTAAAAATGAAAAGAGTTACCAATTGAACGACATTTTGCTTAACATTTAAAAACAGCTATACAAAATTAAGATCATGAAGTTTGATTTCATATATAAATTTTGTAAACTCAACATATATAAATAAGCATACCCTTTTTCCTTGAAAACTTGAGTTTTTTCAGATTTACGAATTCTTTCCTGGCATAAGCAGCACATAATTGATTGTTCGGTCGAGTGTAGTAAAGAAGCAAATGGTGTTGCTGATGGTAAATCCATTAACAACCAATCTGAAACGAGTACATTAAAAAATCAATTAATGAAGAGCAGAAATTATTCGATATTTGTTTTATGAGTTATTATTGTTTGTTTGATGACTTTATGACGATTGCTTAAATCATATTTAATTTGATTTATTTATGTAAAATGTTCAACTTACCTTAGGCCATATATTGAACTCTTACTTGTACACCAGAATCACATGGAATTTAGCAGTCGTGTAGATTTCATTCGTTTGGTGAACAAGCACAGCAATAACCAGCATCAGCAATAACAGAATTGCACAGCATTTAGCAAATTTAAGCGAAGAGTAACCGACATTAAGTTGAATAATAATGCAGCAGAAACGCACGTGGAAAACAGATTATAGCTTCTATCTGGTCAAAAGCCTCGATTAGCTCCCAGCCCATTTTTAGAAGTAAATAGCACAGCAAAAATAGGTCAGCGAAAAATCGCGCATCCTTCAAACATACTGTAAATGTTTAATTAGGCCCGAGAGGTAGGTATTTTCAGAAATAACGTTTTGGCCCAAGGGGCTTTTTTAGAAGAGGGGGTTCGTTTTCAAAAAAAATTGACGGGAAAAAGAGAAATCTAATTCAAATTTTGTTCATCCCATATACATTACACGAGTGACATTAAATAAGATAAAATCTATCAGATAATTGCATTTTTCCGTTGGCTATTTTGAAAAATGTGTAAAAAATCATTTTTGACCACGCCCTGCCACGCCCACCACTAAATCATTTGGGGACAAGCAGATTCGAAAAGAGCATTAAATTTCACACCAGAAAAACATCATTAACTATATTCCCCTTCGATATTCGATAACTTATGCCTCTGCACCTGTCTATCATTCAAGACCAGAAAGAGCAAGACATTGTAGAAGTAGTCAACCAGGAGCCAACAGGAAAAACATTTTATCTACCACATAAACCAGTCATCGGCGAGTCGGCAGAAACCACCAAGACAGAATTGATTTATATGCATCCGCCAAGACCAGTAGCGGTGAAGCATCCTTGAATGATTGCCTAGAAACAAGTCCCCCAACACAAAATCTTATTAAGGACATTTTAGTCAGAAATCGGAGCAGACCAATAAAATTAGCCGGAAACAAGAAACAGGCATTTCTAGAGATAAGAGTGAGAGATCCAGAGCGGGATGTTCTACGATTTCAATGGGTGACAGATATGGACCAGAACAGAAAGGAGACTCTTCGTCTCACACGAGTCTTGTTTGGATTGTCCCAATCGCCGTTTCCTTTATGAGCGACCATTGAGCAACTCTTACGCAGCAAAAAGAGTGAATAACTATAGAAAGTTGAGGAAATTCGACGAACAATCTATACTGACGACCTGCTGCTTTCATCAAACAGACCCGAGGAACTAGATAAATTAAAGAAGACAACAGTGAAGAATTTTAATGCAGCAGGGTTCGAGCTACACAAATGGCACTCAAATGAACGAGCGCTAGAGTGTCCAGGAGCAAACAGATCAAATCAAATCCTCATGCAAAACGTAAGCAGAAAAAGGGCCATTCCTAGGCTGGAACTTATCTCAGGACAGATGGCTGTAAATCTTGTTGAAAGTGTAAGACAAGAACTAAAAGGACAGCTAGTAAGATCATGCACTGGCTGGCTCGATAGCACAGTTGCCCTTTATTGGGTGAGCGGTAAAGGGAGCTTCAAACAGTTTGTTCACAACCGAGTGAAGTAAATTAAGTTGTAGGATTACACCACATGGCGACATGTGCCAACAAATGATAATCCGGCAGAAATTTGGAGCAGAGGTTGCCTTGACAGTCGCATGGATCCAAAGCGGTTTCAAGGGCCATCATGACTTGCCAACAAACAAGATTTGCCAACAGATATTGTCATAGCTCCAAGCGAAGAGACGGAGAGAGATTCAAAGCTAATCGAAGAGATTCTGAGAGTTGCAAATCCAGTAAAAAATGAGTTAGATGACCTATTAGAGTGATTCGAGTATAAGAAGGCCATAAGGGTCACAACATGGATCTTCAGAGTTCTCATAAACTCACAAGCAAAAAAATCAAGAGAATCAAAGGACCATTATCCCCCACCGAAATTCCACCGCATGTAACCCTGTGGGTAAAGCGGGTCCAGAATAAAGCAAAAAGGCAACGAGAGCTTCAAAGCAGACTAAACATCCAGAAGAATGATGAGGGGATAATGTAGTGCAAAGGACGGATTCAGGGACAGTACATCATTAACCTACCTTCATATACACTGTTCACAGAAAAGCTGGTCATGGACTCTCACATTCGAACAGGTCATGTAGAAGTTAGAATGACAATGTCAAGCGTACAGGAGATGTTTTGGGTACCAAGGTTGAGAAATCTTCCAGCTATGCAGGGCCGATCTGATACAGCTGTGGCAAAACGCTGGAGAACAAAGCATATGGTCTTTTAATTCCATAGCTACAGCCTCGCCCGAGCTGTATACACTGAGGTTGTCACAGAAATTACAGTAGAGCAGTTCATTCCATGCCTGAAAAGGTTGATTGCAAGACGCAGAAAACCTTCCAACATATATTCCGACAATGCCAAGACGTTCATTTCAGGAGCTGAAAAGCTAAAATTGATGCTAAAAAGTGTCGAATTCAGCAATTATCTGGCCAGGAAAAACATTAAATGGACATTTAATCGAAGTAAGGCGCGTGGGGGGGGGGACAGCTTGAGAGAATAATCGGGCTTGTAAAGCAGTGCCTTTGCCAGTGCAGTACCTGAAGATTCCAGAGTTCAAAGAATTGATGCTCGACGTGGAGACGATGGAAATGCCAGAACTCACACCCAATGTTGTGATGCTAGGGATTAAGGATGGAGATTTAAAAAAGCGAGCAAAGTGTCTTAAACGATGCAAAGAAAATATATGGGAAGCGGTGGTCAGGTGATCTCAAACAGTAAGAGAGAAGCACAGTCAAATGCATCGGGAAAAGAAAACCTGATACAGTGGGAGATGTCGTTCTTATCAAGGTAAAACCGAAGAATAGAGGCAAATTTAATTGAGTAATTGATTGAAGTAATTGAGAGTCTCATAAGGGGAAAAGACAAGGTTGTTAGAGCAGCTAGGCTAGGATCAAAGAAGAAAAGAATAGAAAGGGCAGTGCAAATTATGTACCCTCTGGAGCTACAATCAGTTGCAAAATTGTTGAGCCATTGACAAAAAAACAAAGTCTCCAAGGGTAATATTCGTTGCTTTCAATCTAGGCAAAGATAATGTTGATTTCCGCAGATCGGGCCCGCAGTCTTAGTCTTTCGTACAGATGACTTTTAAGAAAAGATACGATTATTCAGTACGGAAGACGGTCAAGTCACTAAGGTTCGAGACCAGATACAAATTGTTAGCAATATGTGCAACAACTAGCTTGTCAATTGCCACGGTAAAAAGAATCTTGAGGGAACCTGACACTGCTAGCAAAAACAAACAGCGTAGAAGACCTCGTAAGTTGGACAAGCGAGACAAAAGAAAACTAATCAGACAGGTAAAGAAGTTCAGAGAGGAAGACTATGGTGGAAATTTTAAAGATTTGAGGCATGAAGTTGGTCTCGATCCCATTCCCACCTGGACAATCAGAAGAACCCTGGCCAGACATAAGATAGCATTCCGCACAGCAAGACGAAAAGGTACGTTATTCTATATCCATTTTAGCTGCCAATATATAAGGTATATTTGTATGCATATATATGAATATATTAGACGCTTTCACCTGATGACAATGTTTGTTAAGTTTAAGTCCAGGATTTCATTTTCAGACAGGAATTCTTTTTTTTGGCCACTTTTTGTAGTTATTATTATTCTTCATAAACATTACAGGCATACTAGCTAATAAAGATCTACAGCACCGGTGCCAGTTTGCACGTGATATTATGATAAACAACAGCCCTGACATTTGGACGACTGGCATCATGTTTTACATGGATTGAAACTCCTTTCAGTACAAAATGAACCCTCTAGCAAGCATCAAATCGCCAAGGGCAAAGGTGTGGCGAACTATCCACGAAGGTCTAACGAAAGGCTGCACCACGAGAGCCTCAAAGTGAGGAACCGGCTCACGGAACGTGCATCATTTAGTGTGCATTTCGTATGGTAAAGGAGTCTGTCACAACGAGCAGTACAACAACATGAATGGTGAATATTTCACGTCATTTGTAACACGCAGATTTCCTTTTGCTGGAGAATTATAAAACTGATGAGAAATGTGGCTTCAAGATTGTGACCCATTGCAAAATTGCCAATCAGCTCGTCAAGCATGGGATGCGCTAGGAATAAAACTGCTAAAAATACCTGCTAGAAGCCTAGATCTTAATCCAATAGAGAATGTGTTTCACTTAGCAACAAAGAAATTAAAAAAGATACTTTGGAAAGGAAAATAGCCCATGAAAACCTACGAAGATTTTTCCATTCCTGTTAATGAACCTTCCAGTGGATGTTATCGATAAGACTTTACGTTTATTGGATATAGCTAGATTAACAAGTTTTGATGGTTTGAAAAGCGAGTCATTTTTTTTTTCCTGGTTCCAAGCTAGTTTGCAAAATCCTTAATCTGCAATGTCAACCATAGAAACTCATAGTTGGCAATGAGAACAGCCGTCATTACTATACTATGAGTCTTTTTAAGCTTAAGTAAAAATGAGCAACTTCGAGCCAGAGCTTGCATCACTCCATGCTTTCCATCTATTGGACACAATGGGGAAAGTTCGCCCTCCATTCGCTTTAGATTTTCTGGGAACTAGCTTTCGTTAGCGACTCCCTAATTTCATCAGTTATTTCTACAATCATTCTACTTACTGAGGTCTTGCTTGTTCTGTAGCTAGCTGTAATTGTCGTCTGCACAGTCACAAGATATTGTACAGTAACTGATAAGCGTTCACCTGGTTGAATAACTTCCTTTTTCGAAGAATTATTCATTAAATTCGGAGCCACCAATTGCAAGGTATGCTCCTACTACGTGCAATCTAAAATTTTGAGCCATCATTGCAGATAACTAGATGGAGAGAGTTTATATGAGTCTTGTTTGTTTTCTTGGCCTCTTTTTTAAGGAAATTAGCTGTTGGCAAAATTGACGAGGTATTCTATTATACAATAATTTATTTCTCAATATGAAGAAAAAATTTTAATTACAAATTCAAGGTAAGCAAAACATATTTGAGAACAATTAATTTTCCTTTCACAAGACTAGCTACTTCTTTGAGCGTTGAAAAGTTTGTAACGAAAATCATAGTCATTTGTTGCTGAAGTTGAGATTATTTCGTTTCGTCAATGAGCGATGAAGACAATTACAGCGGAATGACAAAACTTTGAGTTTGGGAGTGAAACATTTGTGTTAATGCTGATGCACCCATTTTCATTGTTATGTTGTAGACACTAATACTCGGAGAAAGTGCTGTTGTTAGTATCGAAAGTTGGGAAACTGTTCTGGTCGTGGGTGAAGTAACTGAAATTGAGGCAGGTGTTACTTTTTCTTCAAACCATATAGTCTTTTATTCATTTAATCTTTCAATTCTCTATTAATTGCTTTTTCTATCAACTTGCAAATACGGTTTGTATCTTGAAACCATCTTTCACTAACATCACGAACGCAACAAACGAAAAAGGGTGCAATGAAGTTTTGCTGAAATCTGGAACAATGATCTATTTTATGATCAACATTTCATCCTTGGCTTTACAATATCCCACTGGAATTCGGCATAGTGTGATCAGACAAAGGACAAGGAACATCAAACTTTAAGGTAATAAGTAGCTATGAATCAGAATTCGCACATGCCTTTTTGGTGCGCCTTATTTATCAAGGTGACTTAATAAAATATGGACCAAGAAAAGAGAGAAATGGCTCCATGCAGCATGTTATCCTTTTCCTGAAGGGGCTGATGCCGCAACAAGGCATCAACCCCTCCTCCCCAACATGCCTTCCCAACAAGGTAACAGTAAATTTTTAACTTTTTAAACTTTTTTTAACAGTCCCATAACTGCCTGTCACTTCAGTACAATATCAGGAAACCAATATTATTTTGCAATTGTATTCTAGATATTGTTGTCTATCATTGCATTTTTGTGTATCATCACGCAAAATAGCTGACCAAACATATGTTATTGGCCAAAGTAGGATGTGAAAAACAATGAAACAAAACATGGATTGCTTATGGAATGGTTTGAGGGAACAAATCATGTTAAATTGACACATTCCTCAACTCCAAATGTAAATATGTCATTTTGGATTCCTTTCAATTGTGAACCCTCTGTCCATTTGAAAGTTACTAAACACTTTAGTCCAAGGATCGTTTCCTATTGAAAAGAAATTGAAATGGAAGCAAGAACCAAGATCTTTGTTGGTGCAATTGAGAAACCTAATCTATGAAAGCCAGGAAGACACACCTTGGCTATATATTGCTTTTACTGAACTATGATATTGCAACAACAAATTTCATGATATTTATAGAATTATCACTACAGTTGACCATCCATATATTATTTGTCACCCGTTGGTAAAATGTTTGAAGATAAACACTATCAAAACTGGCATCAACATTCAAATTTAACAAAATTACTCCTTATCCTGGTCAAGAAATTGCCATACTAAATTTGTCAAACACAAGCTGCCATTCAAAAGATGTCAGAGAACATTCATTCTAGAAATAACCATCTAAAACTCTGATCAAAATGATGGATTAGTATTGACTGTTTTTAGTAAACACTGTTACTGATTCTTTTGATGAGGGTGTACAATCTCATATTCCCACTGTTGAATCTGTATTTGTTATTTTTGGAATGGAAAACAAATTAACTAGTGAGAACTGTCAATAAATTTCCCTAAATGCACTAATATTAAAGACAATTTAGATTTTCTGCCCAGCAACATTGCACTTACAATTGAACCGATTGGCATAGTCCCAGACTTCAAAATCATAAATTGTGTTTATTGTCTGGTCCTTGTCAGGGGCTGAAAAAGCACACGTTACTATGAACAATATTTATCCTCTTTGCATGGGAATAAATACACTAATATATTTTGGAATAGGAAAAATACCCATAAGTAGTGGGCCAGTTAAGAGGAACGACTCATATCTTGCTTACAAGTGGCAATGTTTTGCTTCCTTAACTAAAAGAAATGTACTTTCTTACAGAAAAGAGACCAAGACTACCATCGGTAAACATGCTGCTGAAAAAGATCAAAGAGGGAATCTGGCCTCTTCAGATTTACTATTTCTAGGGAAAAAAGTAAAGTCAAAAAGTGAAAAGTAACAAGACAGATTGGGTAGTTATCAGGATTTATTATTATCTTAAGGAACTTGATATGATTTGAAAGTTGAAGATCCCAAAATGCCACTTAGGAAAGTAAACCTGTAGAACATTTAAATATAAAACATTAAAAATAAACATTCCAGGATCCAGATCAAAGATTAAGAACTTCAAAATTAGGCAAATTACATGATTAGGTATAGGCCAAAGGAAAGCCCCAGTCATATTTTTCCAATTCATCTAATTGTGTTAAATCATAAGACCACTGGTCTCAAGGTGCTGGACTCAGTGCTTTTGGTTTATCAAATCAGTTCTTGAATCTGCACACTGACTGTCATACAACTCAATTCTCACACAATCTCTGGTCATGCAAGTATAACCATCCTCTTACTATGTACCACAAAGCAATTTTACTTGCATAATAATTCTAACATTTTTTATCCTCAATAACTGGAATTAGAGCAAGGTCTGACATTTTAGGTAAGTTTATTGGAACAGAAAGTGAAGACAACTCAATTTGTATGCGCCCAATTAAAGTCCAATTATTGAACTAGTATAAAGTTTGTAATTATGCATAGGGTAAGAGTGTGAAATATAATATCTACATAGGCCTTGTCCTTCTATCCATAAAAGGAACTAATTCCTTGAGTGAAATTATCTTACCATTTATTCTTTTGCAAATATGGAAGACTTTGGCATAGATTTCCTTTCTCAGCCACAGTTCCCATCCCTGTGTAAAACTGGGAGTTAAATTCCTCTTGAGAGGATGCAATAGAGTTATATGTTTTTCAGTAGTTCTGCTTTTGTTGCAAACAACAGTTTTTGCATCCTGGCTAATGCAAGCACGCAGAATTAGTTTTCTTGCAAAAAAGTCAGTTGGGTGATTCAGATTTCTGCTGTCAAAGTAAACTAATTTGTGAGGGATTGTAATATTGAAGATGTGTTTCCTACGCAAAAGTCGCCCAGCCAATTGTCTTTTATAAAGCAATGTCACTCCAGTGTAGCGTTCCACAAGTAAGCAAACCACCAGCTTCTCCTCTCTCGTATTTTCCAGCTCATAATCCACGGCAAACCGAACTATGTGAGAATCTAACAAACTTCTTCCACTATTCAAATATCGTACCTGCTGTAGCTCACTTTCCCTCATAAATGTGCATATAAAAAGGAGGACGAAAACTGTGATAGACATGCTACAACGCATAGCTACAACACCGTAGCACTTAAAATGTTTATCACGTCGTTCACGACTTGAGTCTAAAGTCTAAAGACATAAGCATTAACAAGATGCCAACGCTCCACCATGACTATGGTCAACGTGGCAATCATAGTATCTGCTTCTGTGCTTTAATTAAAATGATCTCCACGCGAGCATGATATCTTAACGACGGAAGTGGGTCGCTATTGAGTCAGCAACAAATACATTCTCAGATGCAAATGGAGACCATTTGGAGTTTTCACATGCTAAACAAAAATTTATTTGAAATAAAAAGACTGCACTATAGCTAAATCTCGATTTATTTAATAAATTTCGACCAAAACACGGGGGTACAATGTGGGCTTTTTTCCAGTGGTTGAAAATAGCTGGTTGATGGTTAAGCAGATTGCCAAGAGTGTCTAATTCGTATCCCTCGCGCACAGCTACGGTAGGCATTTGGAAATGGAGTTTTCTAAGTGTAAACTTGTGTGTATTTAAATGGTTGATATTAAGTTGGTATTGTTGTAAAGGATAAGTCAGCTAGAGCTAGACTCGTTTTCATGCTGTATATTCATTTACATAATTATATATCCTGTTATGTTTTGCATACCATATATGGCTTTATGCTAATGACTAATTATCTTGTTATCTTTAATTGCTGTATAGCAGCGTAGAAAGTTGAGTGAACGTTGAGGATCATGACCATGAGTGTGATTAACAAGCTCAGAAGTAGAACAATTGAAGTATCCTGTAAATAGTATTTTTGTTATTATCGTTATATTTGATATAAAAGTTGATCTGTCTGTCGACCCTTTCTACTACACAACAGGTATGGCGCAGATGTAGACTTATCTATCGTTACCAAGAGCACCAGGATTTTGAGCTATTTGGATGAGTATTATAACTGAATGCAGCAATATGAGTAAACATGAATATATATTCCGACAACGGGTCAGGGGGTTACCTAACAAAACAAAGGTTACATTCGATAACAAAATCAGTCAAAATGCGCTCCAAGGTAGACTGTCTGAATTTTGTCGTTGCCGTCTCACCCTAAAACGATAAGTTCCACGAATATGGTCGTCGCGTGCCCCCTCTACTTCTCGTTCTTCCAAAGACGAAATACTGCTCTCGACATTGTTCTCCAATGGCTCTCTTTCTCGTTGATATAGCTACATCCTCTTCTTTCGAACTCGCATATGAAAAATTATCTGTTTGCTCGTTTACCAGAGACAAACGGTTGTGGTGTACTATTTTCTTTTCACCCCTTGTGCCTATTAACTATGCCTAGTTTTAGCAATTTCAAAATTAACTAGGCTAGGCAATTTTGCGATTTTTTTCCAAGGGCCATTACGTCAAGGCATCAATTTGCGGTTCTCGCCAGTTTTGTAATATTTTGTTAATAACCAGACGCTCTGACCTTCTCGGTAATCAACAACAGGTAGATTATAATGGGTCTGCATATTTTTCTGGTTCAATCTCAAGGCATCAATGACATTAGTAAACGTTGCTTGCACTGGCGGCGCATGAAAATGTTTCACGTTGGGGCACGTCAGAATTATGTCCTTATTTAACAGAATGCCTTCTGTAATGCTCAGACAAATTCACAAACAAATTTTGCTTTTGTATGCTTGTATTCTGTCACTTTTTTTACTCGCTGATTGTGCACGTTGTGTGACGGGGATTTCCTTCGGTTGATGAGGTTCTAGTCTTTTCCAGTCAAGTAAATCCTGTGTTGTTAACTTAACCGAATGGACAATCTCACAGACGACCAAATTCATTCACATTAAAACAAATATATGTTTCAGTAGCCCCAGTTGATGCAAGTTTTATTTCTTAATTTATTTATCCCTTTGCGCTTCTCATTGAGTTTTGACTGCATGGATGAGCTGGGGCACTCTAGATCTAGCCCCGCTGCTACTTCACGACTTATATCAAGAGAATACCAGCCAGTCACATTGTAGAAGAGTTGAATAGGCTTTACAAAGACAAGAAGGCTTATAATTCATTATCGTGAGTTTAGTTGATTATTTGGGGCACCATGAAATGTGCATCGAGTGATGACGAAGTACATTACTACCAACCAATCAGAGTGCAAAATGGATTAAATAGGAAATGTAGATTAAGAAACTGATTGGCCGTTGATCTCTAATTCGGGGCATGCCCAACACTGATTCAAGTCTATTGAAGTAGATCTTTGAAAACTGTATCCTTAGCTGCTTGCAAGCAATTCAACCACAACAATACTGTATTGAATAGTGGGCGGTTTTATTGCTATTTGAAGTTAAAAGCCAATACATCACTATTCAAGCTATTTTTAATTTAGCCACCTCATGAACGATGTTTGAGAAATATATAATATTGTGAAGAGAATGCATGTGGAAAAATTAAAACCGAAAAAGGTTCTCACAAGGGACTTCTAAAGTATAACAAGTTTTGTTTATTTTTCGCCCCAATAGGGTCTTCTCTTCAAGTAAAAACATCCAACCAGTACGACAAAACATGGAAGTTTTTCAAAAACGACGAATTTTTATCAAAAGTGAATCCCAAAGCTATTATCTTAAAATTCAAGGACATTCAGTTAAGGAAAATAATGGTGATTATAAAGTCCTTGCAAGCATCAAAGTCTGCTGGTCCGGACAACTTACCCCAAAAGACCGCACCCCTTTGTTTTCTGGCAAATAAAAGTCTGCAAAGTGGCCTCTTTCGAAATAGTGAAAAATTTACTAGACTAACACTTATTTACAAAGCTGGAGAAAAATTTAACTTCGATAATAACAGGCCAGTCTCTGTACTTAATGCTCTGTCGAAAGTCTTAGAAAAAGTTGTACACAAACAGCTATCTGACTATCTCGAAATCACCAAACTGCTATCTGATTTTCAATACGGCTTTCAAAGAAACAGATCAAGGCATCACGCTGTGCCCCTCTTCCTTGATCACATTCGTAGTAACATGGATGCAAGTCGCTGCACAGGAGCATTATATAAGGATCCACGGTAACTTGCTGTCAAAATTGTCTCATAATGGCATTAAGAACTCAAAGCTTGCTTGGTTAGGAGATTACCTTTTTAACAGGACTGAATATGTTTGCTACGATGATGTAGAGTCACAAACCGAGCACATTACGTATGGAGTCCCCGAGGGATCAATACTTGGCCCACTCCTGTTTGTTATCCTTATTAATGATCTACACCATGTCATGATAGCTAAAATGCAAAATCCTGATGTATGCTGACGATACTGTGGTATTCTATTCGGATAAAACGGCAAAAGCTTTTGAAGATGTCATAAACTATGAAGCAGATTCTCGCTGGGAAATGGTTTTCTGACAACAATTTGATAATGAATCTAGAAAAAGGCAAAATCGAATTCGTCATGTATGGAATAAGTCAAAAATTGTCAAGGCTGCCATCTTGCCATATTGCAATTGAAAGGACAGACATTAATCAAAGCAACAGTTATGAATATCTTGGTATCACCCTTGACCATTATCTGACTCTGCAACAACAAATTAATAAATACAAGACAATTGTATTGCAATCAATGCAAGACAGGCCCCCAAAAATAGTGGCCAATGATAACAGTATATCTCTGAAATGGGACAGCCTCGAGCAACCAGCTAAATAGACGTGCTAGTGCCTGATTGCTGCAATAAGTGCATAGGCCTCTTTTGTAGTTGCTGACCAATTTTTCTGTGGTTGTACTTGTGTGGTTGAAAAAAATGCAATTGGGTACGAGTCAACATTATCATCGATCTGTGCCAAGACTACACGGACAACGTGATTGCTTGCATCTCCATCTACAAAAAAGCCTTGCTTGTGTTTGTAAAAGCTAAAACAGGTTCAGATGGTATTGCATGTTTTAAGTCTTGAAGGGATGATTTGCGTTCGTTTGTCCATGTAAAAAGTACTTTATTACTGGTCCTTTATTAGAGATTCAAAGTCTGCCGTTATCAATGAGGAAGACTTTAGGCAGTGAATTTTAATAAGATTTTCAGAAGGCCCTGGTAGCTGACTTCATTAATCAAGGTGACAGGGCAGATTTCTTTAACTGTTTAAAAATTCATTCCATTATGTCCCGAGTCTGACCCTTTTTTTTCCGAGATCGAAATCTTCATTTCCAAATTTAGAAAAGAAGTCTTTACCTGTTAGATCCTGCCTTTAATATTTTCAGATTACATCGGATCGAACCATAGAATTTAATCAGGAAAGGCCATCTTAACACGATTCTAACGCGTTCTTAACTTAAACAACTGCAATAACAATAATCTTGTTTTTGATTTTAATTAAATTCTACAAACAATTCTGCTCATTACACAGCATCTCTCCTTTTGCTTTTGTATCAAAACACATAATATAGACTTAAGGCTTTCCTTATAAAAGTTACTTCCAAGTGACATCAAAGTCCTTGAATGTTGCAGGTGCTCTTCTTGTCATGATTGGTCTCTCTCTAGGTATCTCTATAGTTTCTGATTGTTTTATTTCATTGCTGTTTCCTTTTTCATCATCTTATTCATCCGAACTTTCAAAGGTTAAACAGTCTGTTCCTCTTTATCTATTACGATTAGTTTTCTGGTTGGTCTATGACTGATTGTTTTATTTCTTTGTATTCCTTTACATGGATCAAATTTTGGGGATATTGGACACCTTTGGGTGAATGAACAAAAAACTGTTCCTGGCTTTGGATTTGACTTATGATTGACTGTGAAATGTAGGCGTAAGTTTATTCTCTCCATCCCGCCTCAACAATACCTTATCTCCCTCTTTTACAGTTTCTTGAGACCTACGTTACTCATCTGTGTAAATCTTGCTCCTTTCTTTACTCTCTTTTTATCTCTTTCGCGCATCTCTAAATCATCATCTTCATAATAATCAATCTCCGGCAATCTTGTGCAAATCTTCCTTCTGAACAACAGTTCTTCTAGGCTGACTTCTGTAGTACTGTTGGATGTTGTCCGGTACCTTGTAAGATACGTGGCTTAAGGCCGTAGTGGTGTAACGCAGATAAACTCCTACTTGCTTTACGTTCTCCGTTTTGCTCTTGGGATAAGACTTGCATCTGTGACTAGCTTTTTCTTGACATCTGTATCAAAATAGCCGAAAGTCTAAGCTTTTGCTAGCCTACTCTTCAATTCTTTGAATGAACTTTCTTGCTCTGGCCCCCAATTAAACTTCTCTCCCTGCTTGGTAAGCTTTCGTAAAGGCATTGAAATGGTTTATAGATCTGGAATAAATCGTCACGAGTCCTAGAAAACTTCTAACCAGGGCCTAAAATAAGTGTGGATCTGACTCACTTTGTGGAGTTGTAAATGAAAACTGTGGATCTGTAATTTTGAATTGTGTGGATTTGTAAATAAGGCATTTCATTTCATTTCATTCTACTGTATGTAAAAACGGACAAATGGAACCTGTACCCTGGAACTGGAATTTTTTCACAGCTCTTTTCTCATGCCGGATACTCAAAAGTCCCGTCGATAAACAAAGAATTAAAAGAGCAGTAGAGCAATGTCTAAAAAAGATTAAAAAAGAAGGTCTACAAAAAGTGACGTTGTATCGTTTTTGAAATAACAAATTAGAATGAAAAAAGGCATATCGTTTAGACGATTTCCGTTCGTTAAGACATCTCCTATTCTGTTGCTTAGATTTTGATTAATTTAAAACATCATCTATTGCTTCTGATGGGGAAAACAAACATACTGGAATTAAGAATGGTTTGTGGGCCAAGCTAGATGA
>JAACYV020255747.1:0-16617 GCA_009936425.2 Chrysaora fuscescens | reverse complement strand
ATACGTTGCTTAAATTTTTAGGCCTTCTACATCTAGGTTGCTTATAAGCGGTTGCTTATAAAAAAAATTACGTGTAGTTTCGTTTATGCCTGCCCCAATTACAGAGTTCCAAATAAAAAATTATTTTCATCTTTTCGTTTATTTCAAACTGAAAAATACAATATCATTTCCTCGGTGTAATCAGCAGGCAAAAGAAATTCTGTTCAAAAAGCAATTAGTTTGCTGTTAGATTTCTCCCGCAGAGTAGGACATCCAGCCATGCCAGTTTTAAGAAATATATAGCTACACTAGTTATTTTGGTGCAGAGTTATTCAAAAATAAGTGTTAGGTTTGTAAGGCAATGACAATTTTCGAAATTCAATATAAAACTAATAGAACTCAAAAGTGGGCCTAGTCTGAGAACAAACTCAAACGACAGTCATCAAAAGCAGTTCATCACATTATGCTGGTTTTCTCATTTCAAGTCATAGTCAATCTTCTAATTGTGAAAAAAACTTATATTACCAACAATTTGTTCAAAAGGACATTGTCTGAGTTTTGGCTGACATTGTTTTGGCTGGCATACTCCATTGTAAAATTTCAGTCTGTGAATGAACAGGAAGCTACCACGACTACGTACCGTTGGACCGTATTCTCATTGTGGTGTTCTAGAGTTAAATTCGTATTTAGAGAACCAGACAGTTTATCAAAAGTTATTTTTTCCTAACATTTGAACATTTGAATAATAACCAGATCAGAATGTTTGAGTAATATGAACTTTAGCAAATGGCAAAGAATCCTGGAGAAAGATTTTCTTCATCAAAGCCAACACGCATTTTAAAAACTAGCACTTCAGACAACTGCTTATCCCTAATCAGTGAAGTGCACATGGATTAGATACAAGATGAAAGTAATTATTTTTGCATCTCGCATTAATTTGCTTTGGACAGTTTGAGTTAAGATAGAAGGTAGCATACAGAAAGAAATATTCTCCATGATTATTAAATGCTCAAATAGAGTCTTTTGGCTCAATATCTATTTGAAAAATATTTCCTCAACTGAAAATGATATTTACTTACAGGTCTTCGCTTCCCTGCCATAAAACTTTTCCATTGTCTGCATCTCTCAGATTCATCCAATTTCTGCACAACATTAAGGTTAATTAACACAAAAAAATAACCTACAAGATAATAAAAACCTGAAATTGCCATTCTCCTGTGAGAATGACACGAGCTAGCAAAGGACTAAGTGTATCTAAAGGCTAATTTTATCATTGAGAACATGCAGCTAAAGACTTTATGGCTTTATTTGACCAGACCAAATTTATCTGACTCAGTTTTTTGCGTAGATTACGAATCTGGGTGTTGCTTTCATGATTAGGGGGGCGTTTCCCAAATATAAGGGGTTAAAGTCCAGATTTGATGCAAATGCCGGAAATATTTATTTTTCCACAAGCGGTACTGTGAAACTTTTCTAACTCGGTTTTTGGCACATATAAAAAGTCTATGTGTTGCTTTGTTGCTTTGGGGGGCTTTTTCCGAATATGGGGGTTCAAAGTCAAAATACTGAGAAAAAAAAAATTCTGGCAATTCGGGCTTTTTCTTTTATAAGAAACCAACCTGGGTCCTAGTATTAAATGTTTTTTAATTTTTCACCAGTTTCTAGTACTAAAAGTTTCTTAAAAGTTAATTTTTTTCATATAGGTAATTTATAGGTAATTATTTGGCGTGCAAATGATTATGCACGCCAAATTGGATATTCATATACCTTTGAAAACAAGAGCTGGTATTAAAAATTTGCACGAAAGTTTCGAAATTTGCACGAAAGTTTCGATGTAAAATTGGGCTTCTGAGGTACTAATGCCCAGCTAGTAGTGCTTTGTAACTCGAAAAGTTTCTTAACAATAACACGCATTTTATGAGCAACTTTAGCTCGGGCTTTGTACTGAAATTGCTAAGCTAAGAGGCAAATTTTAGTACTCGAAATTCCTTAGTAATTGCTTAACTTTTTGTACTCTCTTTTTGGTAATAGATTAGAAAATATTCTTCGATCCATTACTGAAATTGCTCAATTTTTTGCCTTGCCGAGTACTGCCTTTCATATAAAGCAGTTGCTTATAAAGAAAAAGGCATTATTGCTGTAGTTCTAAAAGTTTCTTAGATTTTTGGGGCTCTAGTACTATGTCTCTTAGGTAAAAGAATATGTAGTTTATAATATCACCCTGAAGATACAGTTAAGTTGGTTATGAAGGTAAGATCCTAAATCTCCAACAGCAGGTGCAGATTTAAAGGGGGCGAGGGGGCCACATCCCCCTATTTTTGCCACCCAACAAATAAAATCTGCAATTTTCAATTAAAATGAGTGATTATATTATGCCACTTGGAAATCGGAATTTTCCCCCAAAAGGCATCCCTTCGGAGCATTGTGAAAATTCCAGATACCTTCCGAGAACTCGCTAACAAAATTATGAGAGAAACTCCTCGTCATTACCAAAATGTTTATATTGCTTGTGATACATATGCTGACCGTTCAATAAAAGGTTCAGAAAGGGAGTTAAGAGGAAATGCTGATGAGTTCGTAATACGCAATGCAGATATACGAATACCACCCAACTTTAAGGATTTCATGAGTAACGGCACCAACAAAGAGAGGCTTTTTGAGATTATTGAGCAAGTTTGCATTGAACAGGCAACCAGTTTTGGGAATAAAGCAGTTTATTTTGCAAGAAAAGATTCGTGCATCAGGATAAGCCGTGAAGGAGTGACTCGTCAGCATGCTCTACAGACGAATCACGAAGAAGCCGATATAAAAATTTGCTACCTTCTTCACCATGCCCTTCGGTTGAATAATGGCGAGGGAACAGTTTGTGTCGTACGATCTAGTTCCGGAGATGTGGACATTCCGATTATTCTTTTGGCCAATGAAGCTGAAAACTTGCATGTATTTATAGATAACAGTACAGGAAAAAACAGGCAACTACTCGATCCAACTGCGTGTGCACTGTCCAAGTCACAGGAGTGTGCTCTCCTCGGTATGCATACGTTTTCCGGAAATGACTACATTTCGTCTTCCTTACGAAAAAGGAAACCTGCATTTTGGAAGTTGGTAAAAAACAACGAATTATTTCAAGATATGTTTGGTCAGCTTGGCAGAGATAATGAAGTAGGTGAAAGCTTGATGCTGCAGTTAGGATCGTTTGTGTGCACACTCTATGGAGAAAAGCGCCTAGAATCTGTGAATGAGGCGAGGCAAGCAATATTTTGGCGGAGTTTTGAAAAAAACAACAAGGTGATCGACTTGTCACTGTTACCACCATGTAAAAGCAGCCTCGAGAAGCACATTGCCCGCGCCAATTTGGTAGCAAGAATCTGGAGGCAAGCCTCACAAAGCACCAACAATGTACAAGAGCCAATGCATCATGGCTGGCTAGAATATTTATCGATTGACTGGGTGACTGAGCCATATCCTGAAGATATTGCTGTGTTGTTGAGTGATGGTGAAATGGGAGAAGAAGAAGAGATCAATCAGGACAATTAACTGTAAGTACAGTTTTCGAACTCTACCTCAAAATGAGGGAAGGATGATTTGAAGCGTTTGGGCAACAGTTTGAAATTCGCTAAAATCTGTAAATATTTTATGATGTCAAGATACTTCCCACCTTAAAAGGACAGAATAGCACCCCATATTTAGGATCTCACTAAACCGACAAACCAACACATAGATAAGTAATCTGAGCTAAATGCTGAGTTGGAAAAGTTATACAGAAACACTTTTGGTGAATATTTTCAAGATTATTCATGAACTTTAAGACATTTGCAACAAATTTTGACTGTGACCCCCTATATTTGGAAAACGCCCCTTCAACTGGGAAAGCAACACCCAGATTCGTAATCTACGCAAAAAACTGAGTCAGAAAAAGTTGATCTGGTAAATTGCCAGCTCGGGTGGTAATGCTCCCCCTCTGGCCTCTGGTCTATACATGGTGAAGTAATTTTTGATAAAATTACACATTTTAAAATAAATGCGTTAAAAATGCACAAATTAAATCAAAGCTAAACCAGAAATCCTAAACGATTTCTTAAATAAATCATAGTCAATAGAAATACCCTGGTCTGGAAAGCCGGCAAACATCAGATAAACCAGGCGGAGAATAGGGGAATGGTCACCCGAGAGCGAGATTTGTGGGACCCAGTGCGTTTGGTCAATTCGAGGGTGCTGATTTCGAAAATCGCTGTTATACGGAGTTATAAGCATCTTTGCTGATCATCAATGTTAAAAATTGAATTTAGGACTGTTAAGGGGGCCAACAGCCTCATTTTAATGATGATGATATTCCGTAATTGTAAAATGTTTATCTCTCGAGGGACATCTTAAAAGGCCCAAATGCATAAGAATGTGTTGGACCTACAATTGTCCTCCATATGGGCTATGCAGCGCTGTTTTATCACTAACTGATATACATCACTAATGGTAATGCTAGCACGTCATCTAAACAAAGTCAGTTCGTTTCAAAGCTCTTCAAAAGCGTCTTCAGAGTCACTGTACGCGTCACTCTCAGTTTCCAGCTCTTCGTTGACTTCAGCTTGTTTGAGCAAAAGCTCCGAGGTATCTTCTGGTAAGCAGGTATCACATCAATGAACCAATCCTGCTTCATATCAAACATTATCTACTGGGACGTCCAACTGAAGCATCAAACCATCAGCTTGTCTGGACGTTGAAACGAACTGACTTTGTTTAGATGATGTGCTAGCATTACCATTAGTGATGTATATCAGTTAGTGATAAAACAGCTCTGCATAGCCCTTATGGAGGACAATTGTAGGTCCAACACATTCTTATGCATTTGGGCCTTTTAAGATGTCCCTCGAAAGATAGAAATTGTACAATTACAGAATTTCATAATCACGAAAATGAGGCTGTTGGCCCCCTTAACAGTCCTAAATTCAATTCTTAACATTGATCATCAGCAAAGATGCTCAATCTACTTTAAGATTTTACCTATCTCAATTTATAACTGTTTTCTCTTTGGTTTCATTAATCTACAAAAAAGGAGATGTTAAACACGAAAACGAGGCTGATTGCCCCCCCCCCCCAAATTCCCGTATAACATCAATTTTCGAAATAAGCACCCTCGAATTGACCAAAAGCACTGGGTCCCATAAATTTTGCTCTCGGGTGACCATTCCCCTATTCTCCGCCTGGTCTAATGCGATGAAGCTTGCTGGCACCACATCTGCAAATTTTGTGCCCAGCAAGAATTTACTGTCACTTCTTTCAAAAATGAAAGCAAGTGCAACTGATAAGGAAGCTCGAGAGCTGAAAAAGCAGTACCTTGATATGCTATTTAGAACGAGAGAGTAGAGACAATCAGACAAAGCTGCTTAACATTTTTATCTTAAGATTTTGAAGTCCAAACTATCATTTTGTTTTTAAAACCCCATAGCCGAGCCCTTCATTGACTTTGTATTGGCTGCTACTTTTGTTTCTTCATTTTTGGTTAGCTGGTAAAAATATGTGATGTAAATTGCAGTATGCTATTTGCTTTTGAATGATAAATCACAAATATGTGTCTGGTCTGGTTTGATACTGCTTTTTATGGGTGCTAAAAGAATTTCCATAAAGAATAGATAGCAGGCATGTCAAAATGGATCCCTAGCGTCCAGTCATTTTGGCAAGCATTTCGTTGTTTTCTGCTCTCTTTTTGCGATTATGCTTGGAAGGAAATTGGAAGGAAATTTTTGATTTTTAGGAAGGAAATTTTGGCAAAAAGAAGGAAAAAAAAGGAAATCCCTTCTTTGAAATGTGGAAGCACTGCACGTGACAGTGCTTTTCATAGAACAATAATGTGTATTTAGGGGTTACTTTTAAATCTAATGGTTCTTTTTCTGAGGACGCTGAAAAAAATAAAAGAAAAGGCATAAAAGTCTTATTTTTGCTTCTTTTAAAAAGTAGGGAATGGGGAGGTTTTCAGCCCAGGATATTTCTTTATTTATTCGATCATACGATAATGCCGGTTCTCAACTATGCATCTGAAATTTGGGCTACAAATGAATGGCCGAAGCTTGCAAGGGTGCATCTCTCTGCATGTAAATATGCTTTGGGGGTTAGTCGTCGACAACAACTGACGCGGTTTATGCAGAATTGGGAAGATACAAGAGGCAAGCACTGTGTATACGAGCGATAGGCAAATAAAGCTTTCAATATGCTTGTAACCGATGACGATGAAGGCTATTCTAACTGGGTCACAACTGCTCGATCTTTTGTATCAAAATATAATATAAGTATCAATGATAATACGAGTGCTATAAAATTTAAGGTACATCAGCATTTTTAGTCGCTTATTAGTTACAATTTGAGTATACATTTAGTGGAAGATAAGAAATTAAGAGCCTATGCTCTATTCAAAACCACGTTTAAATTTGAACCATACCTTGATGCGCTTTCGGATTTTAGCGTGAGAAGTAATTTTGCTAAATTGCGTCTAAGTGCTCATAGCTTACAAATTGAATTGGGAAGGTATGGGATGAAAAGAACTCCTAAAGAAGAAAGATACTGTATTTATTGTAAGTCTCAGGATATTTATGTTGTTGAAGATGAAGTCCATTTTCTTATAAACTGCCTGTTATTTAGAGAGGACAGAAACAAAATGCTCGAAGCAATATTTTCTAGATTTCCTTCAACAAGATTATTAAATGAACAAAACTTATTCATTTGGCTTTTATCCCAAGAAGATTCTGATTGCCTTGAGATAGTCGCCAAATTTTGTAGCAAATTCTTTCAAATTAGAGAAGAATATGAAATTGCTTAATCCATTAATATAGCTATACTATTTAGACTAACCTATTTGTCACTGTAATTAATGTTAATTTTTCATATTATTCTAATTTACTTCGTTATGTTTAGCTTAGTTATTCTTCTAGTTTGGTATCATAAACTGTATTAGATTTTACAGTATCATTGTATTTACCTTGTATTTTTAATTTATTTTAGTAAGTAATTAACACCTCTTAACATTATATTTGGTAGGGGCCATCTCGGCCTAGTTACCTTTGTTATATATACAAAAAAATAACTTTTTCAATAGCTATTGTAAGTTACATCAACGTCATCCTTACATATTATAAAATCTCTTTCCAAAAATGCAAGCTCCCAAAAAGTGATAGGTCCAATATAAAATAATGAATTAAACTTACACTCAAGGATCCAATGCTATTTTTTTTATCGTGTTCTTCCGTTTCGAACTTCCTTCTTAATGATTTCATCTCGAGTTGAAGATTCTCGATTTGGTTTCCAAGGCTCTTTCGAGTGACAAATTCTTGTCTTTCCATGTTATTCTAAGAAACAACAAATACCATTTTGAGCTAGGCACGGATTACATGTTTTAAATCGAGTTGAATTAAGATGGTAGACCTAAAGAAGGTAAATACATCCATGTAATTGGCAGTAAGTCAGATCCTTAAAGCGGTGGGACCTCGAATCTGGAACTGTTTACCAAATGAACTAAGTCAGCTGACAATCATAACAGTTTTAAGTGCATGATAAAACAATAGAATGGCCCTACCTGTAAATGCAATGCTTGTAAATATAACGATATCCTGTAGATTTTGTCTATTTATTCAAAAATTAAATTGAAAGAAGGTAACAAACATATCAATTTTCAGATGAAGTCATGATCAATATCCAGACCAGATCAATTACCCGAGTGACAAGGCAACAGTCACGCTCGAATGTTGTTAGAATGAACTTATGCTAGCTACCTGGATGGTCTGCAGATTAGTCAATAGGACATTGCGACTTCTCTGTTGCTCAATCAAAGTTTTGTTTTCTTGCATCAATCTTTGTTCTGTCTCTTTGATCAATCGTTTTTCAGTTGTCAGTGACTTTAGGGCGACCTAAAAGCAATTCGATATACAGTAAAAACCCGCATAAACGAACCACCTTTTTAACGAACCTGTAGGTTAAAATATCCACAGAAGCGAAGAGCAAAGATATAAGACGTTGCATGAGTTCAAAAGGAAGTAGATAATGGGCCTTGTGAGTAGACTAAACACTTTTAGCTGAATTAGTGTGCAATTTTAGACTTCAGGATTGAGAACCTGTATTCATCACATTTATTACAGCCATAACTAAATTTTCAACATTAACCTTTATGAACATAAGGAAGAATATAATAAAAATATCAGAAGATAAGGGGTGAGATACAAGAAATTATTCTACTAAACTGAAGTGACCTAGAAAATTACCTCTGAGTTAATTCGCTTCTCGTTTGCCATTTCCAGTTCCTTGATGACAAAAAATTTAAAATTGAGAGTTTTCATTGATTGTTTTATTTGTATTTATGTTTAAAAAGGCCTCATATTATTAGGCTCCTGATTAGCAGAATCAAATAGACTCAGAAAGCCACTAGGCTTTACCTGGGCTTCGCACAAACAATATCATTGTCAATCAAGATTTTTACTGAATTCCCTATCTGTCATTTAGAAGGTCCCAAAAAGAGCTTATGAGGAAGACACGAACTAGAGGCTTACGTACCTGTTTATAGAAAACAGCCTCTTTTTGAGACTTTCCTACGGCAGTTTCCAGTCCCCTGGATTTTTCAGTAAGCGCATCAGCTTCCTTTTTTAGTCCTTCGTTGGTTTTCTTCAACATACCTTCCTTTTCTTCCATGAACTCGAGCTATTGAAAAATGGAATGAGACATGATAAACACGATTACTATTTTGAAAGTTTGAAGTCACTTTTAAGTTAAGTTAAGTCATCTTAAGTCAAGTCAAAGTCAAGTCAAGTCAAGTCAAGTCAGGTCAGGTCAGGTCAGGTCAGGTCAGGTCAGGTCAGGCTAGGTAAGGTCCCGTCAGGTCAAGTCAGGTCAGGTCAGGTTAGGTCAGGTCAGATCAAGCTTTGGATATCTTTTGGCAACACATAAGATCAATAGGAGTTACAACAATTCGTTTCTAAATACAGGCCTACCTTTCCTTTTAAAGTCTGATTTTCAACCCTAAAAGTAGAAATGTCTTCCTCGATTTTCTCAATCTTTTCTTGCAGCGAACTGTAGACAGAGAAACTATAAATAAATATCATATCAGTGTGTACCATACCAACTGAAAACCCCGACACCAAAGACCCATTAGCCCCCTACAAAACCGGCAATTAAGACTCAAGTCCTAAGATAATCCCGTTTTATGGGATTATCAAAATCTAATTTATTTTGCAACACAAACTTGAAGTGAAAGCCTTGAAAAGGTTCATTTTTTAGTTAGGACGTCCCCCAGGAAAAATATCAGTCAATTTTGTCTGACATTGGGTGATGTGATCGATCCAGGGGGGGGGGCGGGGTGGGGAAGACAAATCTAAATCCGACTTCAGCTCTTCATATATAAATATCTGGTGCCTATCTTTCCTTGTACTGGATAACGGGTATATGCTCGAAACGTTGTGTTTCTCGGTGTATAATCTATACGACACCTTCAAAATCAATTTTTTTTAACAATCTATCTACCTTTCCTTCTCTTTGCAGTTACTCTTGTATTTTCCGTATTCTTCTGTTACTTGGTTCAAATAGGCTTTCGATTTTTCAAGTTCTGATTCCACCTCCGCAGAGGATACCTGAAGTGACTGCTGCAAGAAGCTTGTGGACGATACCTGTCAGATAATGTATTGAACTGTTAGAACTCAATCATTTAATCATCTTATCACTTGATCATTCGATGGCTCAGTCTATGATTCAGTCTATCAGACCTTCAATCTCTCAATCATTCAACCACTCAATCATTCAACCACTCAATCATTCAATCATCTTATCATTCAATGGCTCAGTGAGTCAATGATTTAGCCATTCAATCTTTCAATAATTCAGAAAATCAATCTTTCAATCACTCAATCATTTAATCACCTTATCATTCAATTATCAATGATCATTATCAATGATTTAACCATTCAATCGTTAAATAATTCATGCAATCAACCATTCAATCACTCAATCATTTAATCATTCAATCACCTTATCATTCAATCATGCAATGATTCGAAGATCAATGATTTAACCATTTCAATCGTTCAATAATTCATGCAATCAACCATTCAATCACTCAATCATTTAATCATTCAATCACCTTATCATTTAATCATTCAATGATTGAAAGATCAATAATTTAACCATTCAATCGTTCAATAATTCATGCAATCAACCATTCAATCACTCAATCATTCAATCACCTTATCATTTAATCATTCAATGATTCAAAGATCAACCATTCAATCACTCAATCATTCAATCATTCAATCACCTTATCATTCAATCATTCAATGATTGAAAGATCAATGATTTAACCATTCAATCGTTCAATAATTCATGCAATCAACCATTTAATCACCCAATCACTCAATCACTCAATCACTCAATCATTCCATCACTAAATTCAGTAATTCGCTGTCTCATCCAATGGATAATCTTTCAGTAATTCAACGCAATAATAAAATTTCTACTTATTAAGTGAATCAGCTGCTGGAAATGAATACCTCGGGTCTATCTTCAGCATTATAAAGAACTTTGTACATATCTCGTTGCTTGACCAAAGTGTGAATCTATAAAAGAAACTTATGATTAAAGCGAGTTCATATCGCAATAAACGATTCATTTAAAGTGTTTCATGTTTCAAGGTTATTGATTAGTTTTTGTATTTTGTTACAACTTACAATATTTTCTTGTTTTTCTCTCTCTTCTTTAAGTTGGCTAACTTGCTCAAAAGCGAAGTCAAGTTTGCTTGAAAGCTGTTTCATCCTGCGAAAGATACAACAATTTTAAATAACATGGATAATAGGCTAAATAAGAATAAGAAGAACAAGAAAAGAGCTAGAGAAGAACAAGAAAAGAGCAAGAGGAGAGTAAGGGAAGGGCAAGAGAAAGGCAAGAGAAGAACAAGAGAAGAGCACGAGAAGAGCACGAGAAGAGCAAGAAAAGCGAGAGAAGAACAAGAAAAGAGCAAGAGGAGAGTAAGGGAAGGGCAAGAGAAGAACAAGAGAAGAGCACGAGAAGAGCAAGAAAAGCGAGAGAAGAACAAGAGAAGAGCAAGAGGAGAGTAAGGGAAGAGCACGAGAAGGGCAAGAGAAGTACAAGAGAAGAGCACGAGAAGAGCACGAGAAGAGCACGAGAAGAACAAGAGAAGAGCAAGAGAGAAGCAATAGAAGGGCAAGAGAAGTACAAGAGAAGAGCACGAGAAGAACAAGAGAAGAGCAAGAGAGAAGCAATAGAAGGGCAAGAGAAATACAAGAGAAGTACAAGAGAAGAGCACTAGAAGAGCACTAGAAGAGCAAGAGAAGAACAAGAGAAGAGCAAGAGAAGAGCAAGACAAGCTAGAGAAGAACAAGAGAAGAGAAAGAGGAGAGTAAGGGAAGGGCAACAGAAAGGCAAGAGAAGAACAAGAGAAGAGCACGAGAAGAACAAGAGAAGAGCAAGAGAGAAGCAATAGAAGGGCAAGAGAAGAGGAAAAAAGAGCAAAAGAAGAGTACAGGAAGGTACAGGAAAGAAACAAGAAAAGTCAAAATTATACAAACTTTTCGGGCGAGCAGTCTTTCTCCTGTCTTTCTCTTTCTTCACTCAAATCCCTGACAACAGCAAGTAATTTTTGATTTTGTTCTTGCAGCTCCTCGATGTTTCTAGAATGAAATGCGAAATTATAAAAAAAAGGTTAAAATTGCGAGGTGCTGCTGGTTAATTACAATATCTTTTTTGTCAGATTTTGGTCCGGATTGGATATCATTTAAAGGAGTGTTTCGTACCTGAAAGAGACCAAGTGTTCGGAAATAACTTGAGATGAACTTGAGACCTTGTCGCTGGAAACGATGGCAGGAGCTTGGTAACCCGAACTAACAACCCCACCGCGTGCTTCCTCAACTTCCTTCAGCAAAATTCGAATCTAAGAGAAGAACAGTAAATCCACACTATTTAACACTGGCGGAAGTCGCGTATAATTTGTGACATTGTGATATACAGTATCCTCGCCAACCTTTCCCTAGCCCGGATGATGACAAAGAAAAAAGAAGAGCAAGAGAAGAGCAAGAGAAGGGCAAGGGAAGAGCACAAGAAAAGTAGAGAAGAGCAAGAGAAGGGTAAGGGAAGGGCAAAGAAAAAGAGCACAGAATAGACACCTTAAGAAAGGAAGAGCGGCAGAGTTGGACCAAGAAACTGTAGGATGAAATAGAAAGATTCTTGAAAAGAAGAAATCAGTTGGATGAGAAGAATAGAGAATAGATTATCCTGAAAAAAACGATGGGGAGGCGGGGGCCATTTGATTGCTGTCGCCTGAACGGCTGATATGAAATGTTCATTCACAGCAAGCATGATACACAACAGCCTTCATTTTCAAGTTTCAACTTGCAAAGATTCTTAATCCCAGGTGTACACTTTCACAGTAATGCAGCTAAAAGTGTTTAAAATACTCAAAAGGAGAATAAATGTCCTGCTACTTCCAAAATGTTTAATCTTAGCTTGAATGTAATTTTGAGAACAATTCTATCAGACTTTTAGCCTGAAGATTGATTAACTACGAACCTGTTGACTCATATCCGCACAGAGGACATTCAATCGTTGGTTTTCCCTTTTGCTAAAGTCACATTTCCTTATTGCATCTTCCTGCTCTGATCTGTATCGTTCGCATTCCTAAATGGCATTGATAAAAGAGAAAGGTACATTAAAAGAAGTTATTGATGCTGTTGATGATTGGCACATACTACTCTTTGCATGGTATGGGTTAATGTGCTAGGCACAGAGGGACTGCTGAATAGCCTAGTGCTAATCTAAGCAGTGCAACTCTAGTCCTTCAACTTGACGTGAACACAGCGGATGGTTCCTTTCTGTCTTTGCCTTGAATGACATAGAGCTGGCATTTTCTCTCCTCGCTCTATTAGAACAGGTTTAGACTGATACTTGAACTCACAACCCTCACATTTGCGGGCATACCCGCAGTAACTTTGCTGAACAGCCTCAAATAACGGAAAACGAAAGGGAAACAAGAAGAGGCACTTTTTAAGCGTAAAAATCTTTCTATCGAGACGGTATGGATGTTATATCTATCATCATATTATGCTTATTGCTTTAAAGAAACCAGACATTCCTTAGTACCTTAGGTGAAAAATTCTACTGACGTTTCGGCCTTGCTCTTGATCAGAGTAAATCCTGTACTACGTATCCCTAAATACCACATGCTACTTCTATTCTGCATAGTTATACCTTAATAATTTTATATTAAGAAACTTCTTGGATATCATGGTTTTTTAACGAAACACAAAGCACAAAACATTCAATCAACTCGCGCTTACCGTTAGTGTCGCTTCAAATTTCGAAGTCAAATTTTCGACGGTTTTCAAAGCTTGTGCATAGTCCACTTTCTGCCTTTGAAGAACTGGCGCTTTCTCTTCAATTTCCTATTAAAATTAATCAGGAAAATAAATTATTTATGATATAACAAGTGGCGAGTTTACAATGACAATTGGTGGTATTACTTTGAAGTATGGGGTAGCATCAGGTGGTATTAGTTTGTGGTAAAGGTCGGAATCAGGTAGTATCAGTTTGGGGTATGGATCGGCATCAGGTGGTATTGGTTAAAGGTATAAGTCGGCATCAAGTGGCACCAGTTTGAGGTATACGTCAGCAACAAGTGGTATTAGTTTGAGGTATAGGTCGGCATCATGTGGTATTAGTTTGAGGTATAGGTCGGCATCATGTGGTATTAGTTTGAGGTATAAGTCGGCATCGGGTGGTATAAGTTTGAGGTATAGATCGGCATCAGGTGGTATCAGTTTGACGTATAGGTCGGCATCAGGTTGCATTAGTAGGTTAAGAAGTAATAACTAATATGAGAGGAATAAGTTGGAAATACTTTTTCGAAAATTCACCTGCAAAATTTGATCCAGGTATTGCTTTAGTTTGGTATTATCGTCCTTTTCTGCTTCGAGTGCATCAGATACCTGCACGTATTCACTATAAATCTAAAACAAATGAATGGGCTGTAGTTTGACAGAAAATCAAGTAACTAAACTCAAATCCATATTAGATAAGAAAACTAAAGAAACCTAGCTAAAAAAATTTGACTCATAAACACAAATGACTCTTGAAACTTGGGTTGGTTGCAGTGCTTGGTTACTGACGTGGCAACAGCAATATTCATATAATAGATAAGTGTCTAGGCTACGCAAACGTCGAACACAATTAAACCAAATTGTAAATTGTAAAGCTCTGGCAGTTTTACCTGTGTTAGGGTCATTCCCTTTTTCATCAGCGAACTGGCAGCAGCAGCCGAAGGGGACATTTCTTCCAGGACTTCTTTACTCAAGGCCGGAGCTGAAACGAACAAAGAGATATAAAACATCAGCCAATCAAGCTACATGGGTTTTGTCACGTGGTCATAAATGCTGCACGTTGATTGGCTATTCTAAAATGTAAAACAAAAGAACTGATGAGTGAAATATGAGATTCTGCTATGCTTGAGTTTAAAAATTGATAAATCTCTTTCCGAAAGTGGTGTTTCTAAAACGGAATAAGAATTTTACCGCCAGAAAGAATCTTTTTCAATGCCTGCTGGGGTAAGAGAAACTTTGAAGAATTGCAGAAAACAGAAGATATGACGTTTAATAAGAATCTACAAACCTTTCTTTCTGGAAACTTCGAGAAGATCATTAGCGTTATCGAGTTCTGCAGACAATTGCTTAATTTTTTCATCTGTAATGAAATAAAGATCAACAACATTAAGACTTGGACCGCTTAAGAGCGTTCAACGTGTCACAGATAAAATATCGAGGCTCAGTGAACCAGATGCTGGAACAGTGGGTGTTATATGGATTTTAAAATGCCAAAAAACCTTCGAAATAACTATGTACAAGAAAAGTATAAGATAGTACAAGACAGTCACGGAGCAAGAAAGCAAACTTCAACCCACCGAGTTCTCTAATTTCAGATGTTTTTTCTGCTTTCGACAAATCCAGACTCGATTGAAGCTTTGCATTTCCTAGCAAACAAATCATTATTATAGTACTATAGTAAAAACCCGCATACAAGGACCTCAATTTTTCAAGCTTAGCCTAGCAAAGGTTCTTAATCCTGGAGTCTAAAATTGCAGACTTATTCACCTGAAAGTGCTTAGTCTACTCACAAGGCCCATAAATTACATCCTTTTGAACTAAAACAACATCTTATATCTTTACTCTTAGTTTTTAATGAACTTTATAAATGTTTCACAAAAATTCTAAGGACGTTTTAGACCTCTACAGCTAGGCCAGATCACAGTCCAAGGCGTGAGTCACGTTCAGTAGATTCAGGGCAAAATATTCAAGATCTTCTGCTTAGACGCATACAATCTAAATCTTGGGGATATTATAAAAAAATAATCCATATAATTCTTTATACTACTGTCTCCTTCTTTCAACATCTTCCTCAGTTCATCAAGAGCAACTGTCATTTCTTTCATTTTCTTCTGACTGTCTTCAGATGATTCCTGGACAGAATGAAAAGCCTAAACAGTCAGCCAAACGAATGGACAGTTTACCCAAACATGCAAAAGTTATTTGATTGCATGTCTAGTGTTAGAAACCTCTATCTACGTAGGTGAACGAAGGAAATTGGCCTGACGGTTTTTTGAGCAGAAAAAAGTTTTTGCAGGGGTTTTTGGGGGCATCAGAACCGGTAAACCTAGACGAAAAATAGCGAAAAAAACGCATTCCTACATATAAAAATAATCAGATAATCAATTTTCTCCAAAAAATGAGATATTAAACAAATGAAATAACACGAAATTCACCTTATAAAGATCTACAAGTTTTGTTTTGGCATTCAGCTCCTTTTGCATTTGATTCTCGTTTTCTGCCATCTCTTCTCTGGCCTAGGCACACACAAAAAGATACAAAGTCATAGACACTAAATGTCATTCTAAAACAACTCATTACTGTCTTTTTATATTTACACTCAATTAGGTATTATATACAAAGTTGTCTAATCGTCAACAAAGTAGTTGAAATTTTCTATCGCTGGGATTTCAGGGAGTAAACAGGGAGCGACATAGCCCTCGCAATAGCCACTGTTAACATTATATTGCAATATCAACGATCCACCCCCGGATTTAAACAAGCCCACATGACTTTCAACCTTTTGTAAAATTTCTACCCGAGTGTAATTAGTTGATTTAACTTGAGTGGCACATACACTTGCTATCATTGCATGGTATGGGTATATG
Organism: Chrysaora fuscescens; assembly: GCA_009936425.2. Lineage (NCBI taxonomy): Eukaryota > Metazoa > Cnidaria > Scyphozoa > Semaeostomeae > Pelagiidae > Chrysaora > Chrysaora fuscescens. The sequence goes on along the minus strand of JAACYV020255747.1, from coordinate 419 downwards.
CGACAGGTGCAGAGAGGCCACTGGATAGCCTAGGGCGACCTTAGTCCTTCCACTTGATGTGACCACACAAGGTGATTCCTCTGGGTTGGGATTACAGAGAGCTGGCAATTTCTCTCCTCGCTCTTTTAGAACAGGTTTCAACTGAGGCTCGAACTCACAACCCTCACATCTAGAGCCGTCCATGCTACCCAATCTCCTATACCCGCAGTTGATATACTGCACAGGCCATCTTCTTCACTTTTTTCAAACATAGCACAGGAAACCAGCGCGCATATAAGCGAAAAGCCCAGTTAGAATCTGATATACGTAATTAAACGTAATTAAAAACAAACCGTTTTCAACTTTTCCATCAGTTTATTCAGCTTTTCTTCTTGATCTTCGTTCTTTGCTGTGAAACTTTCTAAGCTGCTGTTGAGCTT
>JAACYV020255636.1:0-16634 GCA_009936425.2 Chrysaora fuscescens | reverse complement strand
ATCCCTGTTCATATCATTACACCACCCCTGTTCATATTATTAGAATATTCCTGTTCGTATCATTACACCATTCCTGTTCATATGATTGTGTCGTCCCTTTTTTATGATTACACCATCTCTGTTCATATTACATCTGCTAACCATTTAGTTTTCTGTGACAATTTTCCCATCATTCTCCTACTTGAAACTATTTGTGATAAGCAATAAAGCAATCTTCAATTTTTGGTCTTGGTCTTCAACTCTGGTAGATACAAGAGCCCTATTTTATATACGCTGTATTATTTTAGTCTGTCATACATTCACAAAACATGGCACAAGATTTGTCGCTGACAACTCCTGCAGTGCATTGGTCTCCTCTCAAAACATTTACTTTGAAACTCCTTAATCCTACTGATTCAATTGATATTTTTAATTTCTTTTATTGCGAAAGCCTATCTGCCGAGCAGTTTTGCTATGTACTCCTGTATGTTGGCATTTGGTGGCTGGTTCAGCAAGAATTTCCCAGTAAGCTTTTTCGTATATTTCATTACTCTCGTACCTTCGTCTGTAAATCAGTATCAGTATATGATTGCTGTTGAGATTCAAATGCTTTTTTAGATTCAAAATGTCTTCCTTTACATAAGGAGCTATTATGTGTGATTTTCGATTCATAACCTCTGCTCTTCTAAACTTGTAGTTTTCCCCTCTATCCAGGTTGCTATATTTGGCATTGCGTTGGGATCATTGGTTGGTTGGCCGTTTTGTGCTGCACTAGGGTAAGTTAATTTTTCCATTAGGGAACGCTTGAATTTGATGTTGAATTTTAACATAGTGTAGCAAGTAATCACTTATTAGCAAAGCATCTGTTTGTCAGATCTTTTCTTTTGTAGCTGGTAAAACTACTCTGTATTTCAGTTTCAGTTCGCGTAAACTGCAATTTTGTAACACCTTGTGACTCTTGTTCGCTATAACAATCTTGATATACACAAATAAAGACCCACACCCGGAATTGTTTATTTATTTGATTTTATTTGGCAAATAGGCTTTTCTCGAAAATCCATTGATGTGCACTAAATAATATCTTTTGGACTTCACTTATTGATGACATTTAGCCTTCCTCTTAGTGGATTTTGTAAAGAAAATGTTGATAGTAGCAATAAATATTCACCAACGTATGATGAATAGTAATTACTGAATATTTTACTGCAGAATCCCAATAGCATTCGATATTGTTATACGACGCAGAAGACTTTGGTTTTTTATAGAATGGTCTCTTGGATCGTTTGCAGCTATTATGGTATGTAGATCTCAATATCCACATTATAACATAGCATGCATGGTTTAGTGCTCTTGGCAACAGTGGTATTATTTTCTTTAAAATATATTTAATTGAATAAATCATTAAAATCAAGTTTTGTGTTTTTGCATAGTTCATGCGCTGTCTTGTGTATTCTAAAACCTAGAACAAGAGCTCGTAATAACATCATAATATTTTTATTGATCGACAAAAAGATCGACATTTAGAAGCAGAACTAATCAAGCTTATTTTCTTCTTTTGTCCATTTCTAGATACCTTTAGTTGCTGTTGACACACATTATTACGGAAAGCAAGTGATAGCACCATTAAATATTGTTCTTTATAACATATTTGGTCAAGGGGGCCCTGAACTTTATGGTTAGTCCTTATATGTTTCATGTTCATCCTACTTTTTTTCTATACAAGCTTAATTCTTAGTTTTCAGATAATTAATTGTTCTCCTAATATCCTTTTTATTCCCTATTTCTAATATCATCATCAGATGTATGAGTGAAGGTCTTTCAGCTGTCTTCATCACCTGTGCTCAACTACAGAATTCTTCAGACACATTTGACCTGCACACTTAAAATGCTGTAGTCCCGTTTTGTGTATATTTTCAGGATAGCAGGTTCTGTCCTAGGAGAAATTCTTTATTTTGTTTCTAAAAAAGGTATTTAAACTACCTGGGCCGGTAAAGTCTTCCTTGAGCATACTTCCAATAAATATATATTATCTTCATTTGGCTTTGTAAGCCTTCCGATGGAAGGTCTCGGTTCCTTGACCCATTTCCCGGATTTTTTACATAATTTACGTGTTGAATGAACAACTGATTAGCTATTGCTTGCGTGGTTGAGAGATCACTTGTCGTCTTTTACATCGTCCGCTTCTCCGCCTTGGCTTGCAGATATTTTGGCGGTTGAATGTATAAGCTGGTAGATAATTACTTTTTTCAGGTGTTGAGCCATGGACGTATTACTTCATCAATGGATTTCTGAATTTTAATTTCGTCTTCTTCCTATCCCTTGTGTCGTTACCACTTTATGTAAGTATTGTGTAAATCTGCGATCCTTCACTTCTCAATTATATTATATTTGGGCATTTGTATAACCACCTGCAAGTTTTGAAATTATCTTTATGATAGTATTATCTATTAATTTGATTTTATATTATACTTTTTGTAGAGTTTTTGTAGAGCTGTAAAATGTCAAACGATTTTTGGCCCTATTGAATTTGGCCCTAGGAACTTGCCTTTCTTCTTGAATTACTTCTATCGGTGAGACTGCATGTATATAAAGCGTACTTGCAATAGATATAAGATAATATAAATATAAGATAATTGCAATAAATATAAGATAATTGCAATAAATAAAGATAATTGATATTTTTTGCAAGTATGCATCATCATTTATTGCAAGTATTTATTGCAAGTATGCATCATCTTACAAAAACCGCGCAAAGGCAAAATCTAAGAACAATGTTTCAATTAAGTTTTTTGACGTTACTTTGACTGTCTTGTAGGTCGCTGTTGACTACCTATTTGATTCTCGAACGAAAGGTGATACAATTTATGTTATCTCAGATATTTTTTTCTGCGAAAAAAGTTTGCCTTTCTTTGTTACTCATCATGTGCCGATGCTGGCCTGTCATCAAATGTTAAGATCGATTCTAGTATTTATCAGTATCTAGTCATGTTTAGTTTCATTTAGTTGTTAATTTAGTCATTGTTCTGTCGTATATCCTTCTATAATGGCCATTGTGGAAGACACTGTCTTTTGCTACACGTGGTATCGTCCTTATGGTGTTGTAAAGCAAGTCGTATGTAGTGTTATAAGTAGCTTGTTCTTGTGAACGTTTTAATTGAAAAAATGAAATAATAATTAAAAAAAGAACTTACTGCATTCATGTGTGATGCATAAAAACCGTAACTTGTTGTTTATAACGTGTCGTGTATATAGCAGTTATTTACATGCAGTAGGATAAATTGGATTGTACACATTTGTTTTCCTCGTTACGACAATCCTGAGAAGACAAGTCAAAATTTCTTGTGATCTGCCTCCTAAAACAACGATTTGTGTTCGGTTTACAAGACCAATCAGCCTGATTTGGTTTACAGTGTCATGTGTCTGTTGCTTGAAGACTGCGCCCTAAAATGCAAAAAGGTATTTAAGTCAATTTAAGTATGCAGAGTCGCTGTGAAGAAGGATTCATCACTTTTATCCATATAGTAGTATAGGTAATTTCTAAAATTACCCGTCAATGTCTGTTCAATCAATTATTTTTGATTTTAGGATCTGGATTTCATATTCCCTCTTGGATTGCATTGTCTCCATTGTATATTTGGTTTCTAATATTTTTCACCAGGCCGCACAAGGTGAAGAGGAAATTCACTGTATTTTAGAAACGAGCATCTCTTTTGAGTTTTGAACTACTCCTCTGTTACTATTGGAAACCAGCAAGCTTTATAAAACCTATTTTTCTAAAATTCTTATGGTCATATTTCCTTGACAGCTGGCAGGTATCCAAGCTGGAGGTAGCATTTGTTTCTTAGCTAACATCTGCTCGATTTATGTCCATTCTTGTGTCAGTTTTGAGAGGTTTTGTTGTCTTCTTATACATTTTGAATTTTGGAAGCTGTCTTTTATCATCGACGACTGCCTTTTTACAGGAGGAACGATTTTTGTTTCCTGTTTACCCTCTGATATGCCTGGCTGGTGCAGTGGTGCTGTCTAATTTTCAGGTAAATAGCAATCTTGTTGCTCGAAGATTTTAGCTATTGTGGCTTCCAGCTTTAAATTACATTCATTTCTGATTGGTTCATACATACATTATAGGATATCAAAACGAAAGATGACAGTGTCTAATTGGCATTTGTCGAAGCAAGGAATCGCAGAGCTTTAGATGCTTAAAATACGCTCTGCAATTGTAAATTTTTATCTTGATAAATCCTGCTCAAAATGCATTTTGTCTAAACGATTTTCTCCTTGTAGGAAACCTACCACCGAATATTTAGCAATAGCAATAGAAAGCATTTCTCAAGCTCATCGAATTGGTTTACTTGTTCATTTCTCGTGATTTTCACTCTTATGTCTTTATCAAGATCCAGAGCACTTTATGTTGGTAAGAACTCTATCAGCTTCATCTACAATATTTTCATTTTTTTAGATAACAACTTATCTTTTAAGTGAAGAAATCTTTTTATGATCCCTTTAAAGAATATGACTTTTTAGACACAACAGCAAATCTATGGCAAAGAATTAGACATAGACTTTAGACCAGATTTGATCGCAAGTATTTCAAGCTACAATGCGTGCCTGTGCCCATTCGCTCAATTTTGAGCTAGCATAAACTGTCCACTATGAACAATGTTGTTTGTATTTGATGCTTTTATATTTATTATAATTTGTGATGCGATTTCACAAGTTCTTAGGATTATAAACAGCATTTTCCTAATGAGGGGAAGAAGAAAACTCTAGACTCGTTGCAGGAGAGAAAGAGTAAATAGGTGTTTTTCTCACAAACATGCTCTGGGTGTTGGAAGGACTTTTTGCTAATATTGTACATTACTTATCTGTAGGCTTCCATCGTAGATTGCCCGTTTGGAAAACCCTAAAAATCAATAAAAAAAACTTATCAATAGCTTATTATGTAATCTACATGTGTAATCTAAATGTTAGCCTACAAATAGTAATTCTTTAATGTTAACCTATGAAAAGATAATCTACAGTGTTAACGTACAAATGGGAATAAAACGTCTTCGTCGATTTTGAATGTTAAAGCTGGTGATCTTCCGATTTCGTGTATTCTTTGTTGAAATACTATTGCAATTGGTTAATATATATGCAATTTTTGTCAGGTTATCATGCCCCTCTAGATGTGTATGCTGATTTGCACAATGAGGTCTTGCAAAATGACCCTGATCGACCTCCTGTGTTTCAGCTTGAAGATAAAGTTAACGTTTGTGTTGGAAGAGAGTGGTATCGCTTTCCTAGCAATTTCTTTTTACCCTCAAATACGTAAGTCCCTGCTTTTTCTCTTTTTGATATTATTTTATCGGTCAGCTGGAATATATTCCTCTCCTCTCTTATTATTTTTATTGCATCCTATTCAGACATTAAAGCTATTTACTGCAACTAACAAATAATGCAAATGCTTTCCTGCACAGTTCTTATTTTTTTTTATGATGAAGATGGAGTTTGAGTTTCATAAAGTCAGAGTTTCGTGGTCAGTTGCCACAGCCTTATGCGAATGAACTAGGTGCAACTAAACTTATTCCTTCACACATGAATTCAAATAACACAGAAGAGCCAAGCCGATACGTAAGTAGTGATTTACAATTAAGATCTACATTCTAACACATATTTTCCAACCCACTTATCTCTATTTAAATACGTGTTATAGCTAGTAATGCTAAGATTATGTGTCTGCCTTAATAAAAAACAACCCGAAAAATGATTCTGCTCATTTCAAAGGTGAATATCGACCGATGTGACCTGCTTGTTGACATTGAAGTAGAATCTCATACCAAGCTTGAGCCGAATTTTTCATCAGATAGCAAGCGATGGGAGGTTGTCTATAGCAAGATGTTTCTTGACTCCTCAAGGTACCATATAATTCAGAAATTTGATTATATATTAATTGAGGTCAAATAGAACAATTTGACGTATCTCTTGTTACTCCTTTGTAGAATTAATGCGGGTATGATTCGAATTCTGATGTTGGGTAGGATATCATAGAAATATATGCAGCCTGATACATATATGCCTTATATGCCTTTATAAATCCTTTTCATTGGCTGACTTAAGACAGCCCCCCCCCCCCCCCTATTTTTGAATGTTCCTACATGACTGCTACAATTCAAAAACGCTATTCTTTTTGGGAGGTACCCATTAATTAATGAAGACCCAGGCAAAGAATTTACGTTTAAAAAACTCTTGGGGCTCATTAATGAAATAAAGTATGAAGAAGCGCTATCACCTAGTGTTGATCTCAAATTCCACTTTTTTCTTTCTAGCTCCCGATCCTTTTACAGGGCTTTCAACATACCGTTTTTGTCTGATAAATATACAACGTTTGTGAAATATAATGTTTTAAAATCCAAGAAAAGAAGAAAGAAAATCAGGATTAATCGTCATGAAGATTTAATTTAGGAATGATTCTGAAATTGAAAGCAAAGAAAAAATTAACTTGAAAAACGTACCTAATCCCAGTGAAAGTCTATTTTTGTAATTTTATTCTTCATCATTGGATGTTAATTCATACGTGTTGTGATATTGCAAATATTTAAACTCGATTCTAATATACTTATTAAATTGTCTATGCTGTGTATTTCTTTTACCAATTGTCTCTTTCCTTTCGTTATGACTGCTATTATTCAATTAATAATAATTAAGGCCGGATAAGTATTTTAAGAAATTCCTACTTTATAGAGAATATTGAATTCATTGCACAGAAAACCTGAAAAAGATTTTAAGCAAAGCCCAGGAAAATCCGCACATAAGAACCTTTCATTTTGAAATCATCCTCTTTTGGTTCTTTTGTACATGGTACTATTAAAAAACCGGCTGCAAGGTTCTTAAATAGGTTCTTTAAAAACTATATGAAATAACAGGTATTTTAATGAGTAATTTATGCGAATGTAAGGAAATGAAGTTTTCACATGCCCATAATGATAACACAATTTTGACTTAGATTTTACACATGTTTCTAGACATTCAACCATATAAAAGTTGATATCTTTAATCATCAAAGTGATTATTGAGACCTTGAGGTATGACCATTCAAGCTCTGGTCATTCCAGCTGTAGTTAAGGAGGTCTGGTCTGAATTCATACAGTTTCTCAAATGTGTCATATACATTAAACTGGCTTACCGAAATGCGTTGTATCTACATCAATTGGTTAAATTTCTTAACGAGTTCGGTTAATGAAAGATTTAAAACCAGTAATTTTACATTTGAGTGTTATTTGCATTATTTTTTAGGATAAAAACCTATCTTAGATTTCAGTATGAACAGGTTCTACTGTAATGGGAGTAAAATATTAACATTTCAGGTGACTTCTCAGAGCGAGTGGTTCATATGAGGCTTTTTATTGTAAACGAGAAGAACGTGAATGCGACAGGTGCATTGCAACCAACCTATTTTTTATCAGTTTTCTTTACACGACTCGCTTGCATCCTGTTTTGAAGCACTGAGCCTTACTCTTTATTGAACCTTGACATGAATAATAAATGACGAATTGCAATTTCGAACATTTTGAAGTGCGCGAGGCAGCTGTTCAGCGACCAAATGTAATCAAGACCTGCTCATCACGAAAGTTTATCAGCCATAAAATTGTAAATTGTTCCTTTTATGAATTTTTTCAGCAAATGAGTCTTCTTTGCCGATGTGCTTCACTTCAAGATCGAGCAAAAGGCACTAACATTTGATCGCTGATTACAGGCGTGCTATGGGCAGGAACTACAGAATATTTGGTTGATAAAGTTACAAAGCAAAGGTAAACTTCACTAGCTAACAGTTGCTATTTCTTCGATGTTGCGAATTAAGTTCTACTTCGAAAACAGTTCGGTTGATTACAAAATCTCGATAACATTCATGGTTTATTCAGTCTCACCAAAATTTTTCGTTTTGGGATTTTCTTTTTTTATTATTTAGAGCTACAAGAGCTTCATCTCTATTAAGCAGCAATTCAATTTCCTTGGGAAAGGATTTAAATTCATTTCATGTAGCTCTGTGTGACTTGCTGCTTATTATTAATTTTACCATGTAGGGATACTTTCATATAAGCATTGCTGTTGAAATTTGGTAAAGTTTGTAAGGAGCATGGACGAAATTAACGAGCAGGTAAGTAAGCTATAGTTGCAAAACCATTCCTAATTTACACAGCTGCTGTCATCTTTACAGACTTTTTATTTGCTACCTGATCCTATGAGAGGCGGTAAAGCCATCAAGGAAAGCCGTTATCTTAAAAGCACAGTTATCTGTTACCTATCTTGTTGCATCTTGCGTACTTGAGTATGATACATGAAATATATTGGAACCTCGATTCAGTAAGCGAGGGTTCGAGTTGAGCAATTGCTGGGCTCGCTGGGCTATCGAAATTCAATTGTAAATTCAGATTGCATCAAATGAATTTATGACTGAAGGAACTTTTTAAACCTGTATCGGGTGTGGAATAAATTATGGTTGCAGCGAGTTGTCTAAATTTAAGAAGACGTTTACAAAGAAAGTCTGCTTTTGATGAAAAAACCCAATTTTGATGAAACCTAGCATTGTTAAAATGTCATATCAAAAACATCATTATCAGATTGCAAATTGTATGGCTTTTTTAGATCTTGCCAGATGTTTTGGTGTTAAATGTTGGCGGATGCATTTTCACAACAACTAGAGTGACACTTGTTAAAGACAGAGAATCGATGCTAGCAGCGTTGTTCAGCGGTCGTTATAGAATTCCAGTTGATTCAGCAGAACGATTCTTCATCGACAGAGATGGAACATATTTCGAATATATTCTTTCTTACTTGCGAGATGAAAGAAGTTTGCCACCTCCATCTTTAGCACTAAAGGTATTTTCTCTTTAGCAGCAATGTAAAAATCTTCACATATCTGCAAATTACAGCTGTACTTCAGGGAGTCAGTAAAAAATTTAGTAGACCATAATTTTAAGACCGGTGTCTGTTCAAGTTATCTCAATCATCGTGAAAAAAGAGCCAACATTGCGGGGGGTGTGCTTTCGTAAAGGAAGCTAGGCAAATAATATTTGTGGTGGTCTCGCTGAAACCGGCATGAAAATCTTTAAACGTCTGCAAATTTTACTCGGTCAATCATAAAAAAGACTGGCGGAGAAATTCAATTTAATTCTCACATAGTGGGGGTCGTAGGGGCTGACGGTTCGCGGTTTTCAGCCTTTTTTGGGACATTCCGAAATACAAAACTTAATAATTAATTTCTTATGATTACGGTTTTAGTTGAATTAAAAGGTGGTTTTTCGGTTTTGCTAGAAATTTTGGCAGTTTTACGGTTTTCGCAAAATATTTTAGCGGTTTTACGGTTTGTGGACCCCCCTACGACCCAAATAGGATGATACAATAAACTTTCAACGCATTTTAGGTGTTACATGAAGCAGAATACTATCAAATACAAGGACTGATAAAAGCAATTGAAATTCTGCCTTCGGCTTTCCTTTCGAAACTAGAAAATGCAAGAAATGAACAGTTTCAGACAAATGCATGGAAAGAAACGATTATCAAGATGGCACAGCAAAAGAGCATAGGAAGTTTATCCTCAAACTCATGTGTTTTGTTTATATCATCTGAAGATCATTCATACCTGTTGTCTTCGCCGTCTTGTGTTGGCAAACAGCATGACATAATAGTCACAAAGCAACTTGAAAATGGCATCAAATATTTTAATGAATCATTTGAATATGTGCACGAGCGGCTTAAGAATCCAGATTGTGTCATCAAGGATTTGAAAAGGAAAGACATGGATGCATTTGTATCCGTATTGCAAACACAGTTGAATAAAGACGGTTACGGTTTTGTTATGTCTAAGGACACCGTGACGTGTAAGACAATGCATAGCGTATATGGACATAGAAAGAACGCCTGTGATTTTAAGATTAATTACTACAATATTAAATTTAGTTGGGAAGCTTAAACTGGGAATGTTCACTTCCCATTGTTTTATGCTGATATCATGACAACAGTGAAATTGTTCAACGAATTCGTATAAAATAGGACAAAATAGGTTGCTCGAGTAACAGAAGTGGTTTTGGATTGAAAAAAACTCTGCCAAAAGGAAATTGATGCTTAGCATGGTTTAGCCAAGATATATTACGAAGCGAAATTGGAAATGTGGACAGTTTCAACATATTTGCACTTGCTAGAGACTGTACATTGCTCAGAGACTGGGCTACTGACGCTGCATGAAGTGACGACTGGCTTTCACATAAGCTGCAACATATTTGCACTTGCTTTCACATAAGCTGCAGTAGTACTGTTCCAAATACAAATGTAAAAAAATTATATCTAATCAAATTTACAACCCAACGTTAAATTTGTTTTTTATTGCATGGTTTTATTGTATGGTTGTATTGTATTTGTATACACTGCCTGCACAGCTTTAAGGGCTCCAGCTCGATTGGCACATACACTTACTATCTTCACAAGGTATGAGTTGATGCGCGGTTTTAGTACGAATAAATAAACGGGTAACTTATAGAAAGAATGGGAAAGGTTTGGTGGCAGCAAAGACAGAGACAATAGCGGTCGAAGAAGTAAGTTGATGATTTGACATAATCATATCTAATCTAAAAATTAGATTTTGAGAAAATTTACATCAGCTAAAAACTAATTAACTTACTTTTTATGTCTTGAATGTCAACATTATGAATAACATAGAGGATTAAAATGCGTCTATGTGCACATGAGTATTATTGCATTCATGACACTTTTCAACGAACACATTAAGATAAAGGATATAAAAAGGCCAGGCACGAAGTTCACCAGGAAGAGGGAAATAGACTAAAGGGACTAGGACAATTTAGCTTTAGCTTCAATTTTTAGACAGGTATAACGAGGTCTGACGAAAGATGAATGTGACTGGTGCAAAAATCGTATTGCAGTGCATTTAAATGTTGGGGTAATCCTCCTGCATTAAGTGGATATGAGGATATGCCAGACATCTTAGCTCGCTGAGTGTACTATTGATTCATCGGTCTCTTTAATCAAGGAATAATCAAGCTAGTAAACACTGGTAAAATCTCAAATTAATGGTCCAGTTTTCACGGTGCATAAAAACAGCGAATTAAAACCATTTCCCCAGCAAAGACGTCGTGCGAAGCCTGTTAAAAATCAGACCCATGTTTACATAACTAGAAATAATCAGATTATTCAAATTAAAGATTTAAAATAGTAAAGGTTTTATTTAAACATTACCATAGAATTTTACATAAAATCGACTGCTCGTGCATTTACAACTAATTAAAAATAATTAACAAATCAATTCCATTTTGGACATTAGGAGCAGCCTTTGTCATATAAATAAAAATCAATATGCGTAACGGCGTAGTTAAGATGCTGTAGGGTATGAGAAGATTGGTGTGATCATGTTTGACGTGTTTGACATGTCACAACTAGCTATGAGACCCACAAGAAAGTTTACATGCAATTTCTAGTTACACGGCTAACTCAAGGTATCCTCTAAAACTCTCACCATTTGTCTTCTTTTTAAATGGAAAACATTTTTTCAATCAGGAAGTAGCTACTTTTTGCCATATAATATTCAAATCACAGCTGCGAGCTCCCGACTATTTAACGATCATATCAGAGACTTTATAGATATAAAAATACATGTACAAATATAACTTCGTCGTAGGCATTGTTGCCACAAGGGTCAAGGCTAGAAAATTAGCTAGGAAGCAGGAAGAACGTACGAATACATTAGTTATATAATCAATCTTAGTACGCTTACTCTAATCAATAAAATTGTCGTCCACAAAATAAACAACTGTATTACCACTTTGCCGCTTTTCATCTATGACGTAGCAATCCCACACGTGGCGTATCACACATGTTCAAAGTAGTTGATATGCTGCGAAATGATAGAAAACATTAGTTACCTTATGAGTCCGTTACCCTATCCATTAATTCCAATGCAGATAATTAATAATGACATATATAATATTTAATGCAAAGCTAACGAACAATAACAAAATGACTGGTTACCTTTTGCAAATGGCTACCTCTAGCAGCACTGATACATTGTTCCTATTAAAATTTTAACTTACCTTAATAAAATACACATTTTGGAAATGGTAACGGTATTTTTTTACTGTAGATCATTGGTAAAACCATCGGAGTTTAAATGAAGAAATACTTTATGATATTAATGCATAGCAAAGTTAAAACCCAAAACGGCCCCAAATCACAAGCTACCCATTATCACAGGGTGAGGTTTGACTTACGGTTAGGATGACAGTTCCAAGAAGCAGAGCCTTTTCGACAACACCCAGCTCTTGGGGAACTTAAAAAGAAAAGAAAGAAAGCTTGATGAAAAAGATCGGTAAAAGCAGAATTATGATGCATCACGGGTGTATCGACCAGGAATATCAGAAGATCAAACGTCTTATCAAATCATTTGTCAGTAAACAATACATAGCTACTATCTACAAAACCCGTGAGTTTGTTTGGCCTATTCTAAGTTTTTGAGCTTTAAATGAACAAAAACTTCTGATGATTTACTAACCATAAAAATATTGCATATTGCCAAGAAAAGCGACAAGCTTAAGCGAGGTTATTGAATCGGGCAACAGGAAAAATATCGGCATTGTGTTGGCATAGGGTGTTTAGAAACTTTGAGATGAATAGGATGATAGCCTTAGCCTTAGTGAGCCTCAGTGAGTTGTGTTGCATTCTGATGTAATGGCACTATGAATTTATTGCCTAACGTTATCGAAACTAGTTAAGCGAATCAATCGATTGTGTGATTGAATAGACTGGTAAAAACCTCGGTTAGTAGGAGTAAGTGGCGAGAAACTAGCTCTTCAACATGATTCAATCGCGATGAAAACCAAGAACATTGGCGTATTAAGACGCATAAAGAACAAAATTTATATATAAAACAACTCCAAACAACAATGAAGTAGCTAAGTAATCGTCGTACTGCAACCAATCAATTTGTCAATAATTTAGGAACACCGATATTAAATAGAGTAAAGGGAATTCCTGCTTCGTTTTTCGAAGCGTCGTTTCGTTTGCAAAGATTCCTAAACAGTAACAGTTACATTCAATGTTTTCTAGCTAATGCACAGTCCTGAAAATGCATTCCAGTTCTTGGCGTCAAAGCAATAACAGAATGATTTAGAGAATGGCAAGCAACAAAATTGCTCAAAATCTTTAAAAAATTTAAATTGAAGCAGCATCAATATATGGTAGTAAATACGGTTTTCTTCAAGCAATAATATTTCAGCGTCATACATATTACACTGCAGAAGTGAGTCAAAGAATTTAATTTTAACATTCAAGCACATTCAAATTCCTTTCCATTGAATTTCTTTATATTTGTGATCTCTTGTTCTATATTCCTTTGTTTTATCATTTTTTTATTGTAACTTATATTTGACAAAATATCATCTTCTTATCAGCTGCACCATAGGATTTAAATGATTATATCAATGAAAGTTCAACACAACAAGGTTTACATTTATGGTAACTGCACTCCTTCAAATGAAGAGCAAATCTATTCATTTTGGTACTTCAGCAACGAATCAGATTGCAATTTGTGATTCATACTTGCAACTGTGTTTCTCACTTTGTACTTAACCAAACTGACAATTGTGTAAGAGACTATGGTTGGAAAATTAGAAACTTTAGTTTAACAGTTTAGAAGAGAAATTTGTAAAAATAAGTTAAGCAAAAGTTTGCAGAATGGTACTTTAGCTTGTTCTGATATAGAAAAATAATTAACGCAGGTTGCATACAACTGAGATTATTGCCCACAACTTTTCTAAAAAGCTGACCAACAAATTTTACCAACTAAGAAAACAGAGTTTTGGATTTGGTTGGTTGGCAAGTTTTTGCTTAAAGATAAAATAAGACATTTAGTAAATTTTCCCACTTACACGAAATAGTTGTTTTGTCTTGCTCAGGTGTTACACAACAGCTAAAGAAACCATCACATCCTCCTTGCCAGTCATGTCCAATTTCACCAACATATGAATTCCATTTAGATGAAAAAATCTAAGAAAGGACATCAGTACCATTATCATTGGTTTTACATCACCCTTTACAATAAACTGATGATAATAACAATTTAATGCAGTTCTATTTATCATAAATTACTTCTTACCCTGAATGAAGTTGTTGAAAAACATTCAACTTTGCAGGGAGGACCTTCAACTTTTAGGGCAGATTTTCCTTTTGAATCCATAATATTGTAATACAGTGATGGAGGGAGCCAGCTCCCACATGTATCTCTTGATCTAAAATTATGGCAATGATAAATCATATAATTAAGAAAGAAATTACTGAAAATATAAAATATTCAGATAAATGTATATCTGACAAGTAAACATAAGTGTCATCAAAAGTCTACCTAACATTGTTGTTCCTATCTATGTTAGAAGTAAGGTTTCAGATATTGAAAAATATACAGAAGGACAAATCATTCTGAAAACAATTTGGACATGATGTTCAGATCAGCCAGTGCTATAGTAGCTTGGCTAAGTTTCAATAATTTGTTCAATATATTATGAAAACGTTCAGTTTTTGAGACGTTTCCTGGATGTCTTGAATTTTGTATAGTTGAAAAATTCACTAACGCATGCTCAACATATCCAAGTATCCTTCCAGAAGACGTACGCACAATCATTCCCGGCCGGCAAGAAGGACAGAGCACAGGCCAATTGCAGTTGGTTGGATGCTCAAGCCACATAACAGTTTCATCTTTTTCATCAACCAATCTCATATCAAACCGTCTCTGGTTGCAACAAAATAAGGATCTGAGACACATACTATCTGCATCTGTAAAAATGTTGATAAATAATGTCACAGGGGTAAACATTTGCCACTTCAAGGGACTTAAAAAAATTAGAGTATTTCTGCATTCATTAAAATTAACTCGCACGTCAATGATGAAAAAGTAAGCAAACCTTCCTCTTTAGCCACGAGAAGAGGTGTCAATAATGATTTTTCATCAGTGCAAATACTGTATGTATTGGGTGAGAACCATTCTACAAAAGATTCATAAAATTTTGCATTTGTTTTTTTTGTATTGTATGATTTATCTAATGTAGTGTTAACATGATGATACACACAAATTCAAACTAACATCTATGAGAGGTGATTGGAACCAAGCTTGGATCAAATTTGAATTGCTTGGTATTTTGTGCTGATTTAGTTTCTGAACTGAATTTTGGCCCTTGAAGAATGAACGATCTGATACAACAATTGGTTGTTCTGACCTTTGGAATTTCGAGAGGGTTTTTATTTGGAGATTAAGACTTATTTCTTTTGGTAAAAACTAGTCTTTCATAAAGATGGGGTTAAGGTTATTAAAGGTTTTATAAACTTTAAGTCATAGAATCGAATTTATTGAATATGGATAGTAGTATCTTTTGATTTTGTTAGTAGCTTTTCATAAGAGGATTTGTAGTTGGAGTATGCTAATCAAAATGAAACTTCAAAAGAATTGATATCATAAGGTTGAGATCTCGTTTATTTTTCTCATTCTTTCCCACATAGTATCAATATCAATGGCGATAATTGAAATAACACAGTAAAAAGAATATCAAGTTTTTCTCTATTATCCATATATTTTACTAATCTTTTAAGTTTAGCTATTTGGCTGCTTTTTACAGATTTTATCAATATGGGAATAAACTATAAATGTTCATCAACTTGAACACCAAGTAGATTCATATTACTATCTACCTCTATCTGAAACTCTTGAGTTGATTTCAAAATGGTCACTGTTTTATCTTTATTTTCAATTATGATAGCTTGAGATTTAGAGGGCTTTGCAGTCATTTAATTAAATTTGAACCATTCAATACATCAAGTTTATACCTGAAAACAATCTTCAACACCTAGGTAAACAAGCCTATAAAGATTAAGGTTTATTTATGACATAAGGTGCATCAAGATAAAATAAGAGAACTAGTTCTCTTATTTTATCTTGGGTGCATGGAAAGCAGGTAGCTTTTTCAAGGCTGTAAAAGGATGAGAGAGTCAACTTAATCATTATCCTATATCTGTGTATGCATAGTGCAGGTCAAAAAAGAGATTAATTGTTTTCCAAATGTTCTAATAGTAGTAGTTTAATAGAAACACCTTAAACCTGTTTTTCATATAAAACACAGCTTTATGTAGCACTTGGAAAGCAAACTGGTGGGTTAATAAACAATGGTGTTCGTAAATTCTTGTTTTCTTATAATATAATATCATTGCGGCAGCTTTTTAGATTATAGTATAAGACACTAAAATTCCACTGGAACTTCAAAAACACAGTTAACAAAATATGAAAATCTTAGTAGTCTTTGGGTGACTCAAGGCATCAATTATTTGGATAATAAACCATAATGATGCAAGAACTCTTCCAAGTTATCCGGCGAAGAGGTGGCTTGTACAATTGTATGATTGTGTTGTACAAACTATATAAATTCCTTTTGAAATCTCATTGAAGGTTAAACTTCATAAACTACAAATTTAAGCACCTAGTATGGTGCGGAAACCCCAGGGGGGGGACTTGGTAGTTCAAGGTGACGTACCCATTGCAAAATGTTCTCAGACCCTAAACCCTTAGCGGTAGTAACTTTTGGCCTAAGCGGTAGTAGCTTTAGGCCTAAGCGGTAGTAACTTTT
>JAACYV020255525.1:0-11742 GCA_009936425.2 Chrysaora fuscescens | reverse complement strand
TTCCAGTTGTTCCAGAATTGCTCCAACAACTCCCTCCTGTCAAGGAATAACATAAAATCTTCAAGACTTATTGCACGACTCTAGACTTACAGTATCGAGGCTACCATCTTAATTCAACTCAATATGTAAAATGTAAAACAAGGTTGCTCAAACTGGGTCTCATTAGACTTAGGACATGATGCTAGACTTATTACACGAGTCTCAGCTTGAGTATTTGATGCTACCATCTTAATTCAAACTCAATTTGTAAAATGTAAAACAAGGTTGCTCAAACTGGGTCTAATTAGACTTAGGACATGATGCTAGACTTATTACACGAGTCTCAGCTTGAGTATTTGATGCTACCATCTTAATTCAACTCAATGTATAAATGTAAAACAAGGTTGCTCAAACTGGGTCTAATTAGACTTAGGACATGATGCTAGACTTATTACACGAGTCTCAGCTTGAGTATTTGATGCTACCATCTTAATTCAACTCAATGTATGAAATGTAAAACAATGTTGATCAAACTGGGTCTCATTAGACTTCGTTTGCTAAAGAAATTGTAAGTCGTAGTCATTTTTAACATATTTTCTTCTCAATTGGTTAGATAGTAGTTGGTTAAACACTACCTATTTGAATTAAAATATAACAGCATTTACATATACCGTAATTAATAAGATATTACACATAACAAGAACTTAACAATGTTGTAACAAAAGAGTGAATGAATGATTAATAAGATAGACATCTAAAAATAAGACTGAGAATTTAAAACGTTTAAATCAAATGAGCGAGAGATGAAAGAAAATATACTATCTTGCATAGCTACATATCAGCCAATATTTTGAGCGGGGTACATCAGTTCAAATGAGAAACATCTTAAAAATTTGGCAATGCTTAGCATTTTTTCATTTTTCTGCGCTTTTATAAGAAATATAGTGCTTCTTTATTTATTGAATCCAATATTGGCGATTCTCATCATTTACATACCGATCAAGCCACAGGCTGTTGAACTTTTCGTGTTGTGAAAATATCGTACGATTTTTGCTGTTAATCGGCTTCTTTCACTTTGAGTATGTACTCGAATGAAGCTGTTATTTTGCAAGAAATTGATCCTGAAGAATGTCTTGTAATGTGAAACTAGAACCATGCAAAGCATATCTATCTATCCTAAAGGACCCCGAATCAACAAACTTTGCAATTCATTCGTCAAGGAATGCGATTCATCTATGTTTTTCCTATGTTTTACGTTAGGGGACCTTATTCTAAACTGCCTATGAGCCCGTTTCTTCATTGACAACCATAAACATTCATTGGAGCAAGCTCAGTTATTTCACAACTTAAAATCTTAATCTCAACAGCATTCTTCAACAGTGAATATATCATTTATGAAGGTTGGATTGAGAGCATTAAATGTCTTATTTATTACGATACATTACGATTGCAAAGTAATGCAGATTTTGTGGATGGTTGCTAGTGGCCTTATTTTTTGCCAAGAGCTGTTCAGACGATGATTGATAATCATCATTGGTTATTCTCATTGTTTTGATTGCACATGATTTGTGTAAACAATACATTTAAAATATTGGATACATTTAACTTAATTTGTTGTTTTCGTAATTTTTATATTATATTATTTGATATTATATTCTCATATGTTAAGACTGCTTTGTAGCTCTCTAACTTAGATAAGCAATGAACTAGCAACAAGTGCTGCAAAACGTGTGAGAGCACTTAGGCCAATTTTCAATAGCAGCCAAAACTATTCCCCTCCTCCCTAGAACCATGGTTGTTTGCATGTTATACCCGTAAAACTACCGCACCAACATTATTTAAGGGGGGGGGTGAGGTTCTGCCACCAACAGGTCAGGGAAATTAAACAAAATAAATAATGACAAAAAATCAGAGGTGTTCCAACTTCTTTGGGCAGCCATTGAAGCTTGCTACGTATAAAGTAACTTTTAATAAAGAAATAAAGAAAAAACAAAATAATTCATGACTTCATGACTGTCGTTGCTTTTTATGAGTTTAGTGCTAGACCATGAAGTTGAAAAAGACAGACAGATTATCAACAGACATATGCTTTGTGGGTACGATTTATGGCCTGTAGTTGGTCTCTGACATTTGCTTAATTTGAAATTCTACCGGCCTATTGCTTCAAACACCCTGAACTTCCCAATCTAAACCCTGACCCTGCATCTAGACAGCCAATAAATTTGATAGGTCTCAGTTTTATCTCTTAGAGTTTCCTGTTACAGTTTTTTTAATCCTGAACGCACTCAGTTAAACCACACTGCGGCCAGATATGATGTTATTTTTCCTGACCTCGAGTTTCCTTGGGCCCTTGGTTTCTGCTGTGGATGTTCTTTCATTTCATATTCATCTTAAATTGTCTAGACATGATGAAAAAAACCGAGCGGAGGATTTTCACTGTTGTTCTTCTTTACAGCTCTATAGCTAAATATATTGTTATTTCTAAGCTTAGATGATACCTGTATGTTCAATGGTTTGTCTCTGTTTTGCCTTGTTTAACTGTTACGAAAGCATTAAAATCCCTTTGCGAAAGGGACAAAATTCCAGACAGGCGCGTCTGCTTTTTATTCAAATTTGGAAGATTTCGAGGAAAGTTGACGAAATTAAGATTCATTGTGAACCAGAGAACAAGGAGCAGAAGAAGACCAGAATTTGCCAATTTGATTTCCCTCTTAAAAATTCGTAATTTCCCCGAAAAACAACTAGAAGCATGCGACTCAGAGTATATACATAATAAAAAATTAAACATTCTATTATTAAATTATCATTAGATCCTGGGTCCTAGAGTCGGAGAACAAGAAAGACAATATGGAGGGAGAGAGAAATAGCGTAAACACACTAGATTTCTCCTTCTCAATATTTGCTTTATTATTTTCGATTGTCTATTTTTATTCGTGCCTAAAATTGAGAGAAAGATAAGCGTTAGTATGGGCCTTGATGTGTTGGGGCCTGTTAACAAGGATAGGATCATCAAAGGCCAGCCATTTATATAGAATAAACCATCTCTATCATTCGTTTACAAAGCAGCCTGCAATTTTGCCCCGGACGTCCCCTGGTGCAATGTTTGAACACAGGCTGGGTGGGATAATTCCAGCCTCCCCAGCCCCTAAATTTCTATTCCCGGGCCCTAACATTTCCTACCTTGAGAAGTATAGTATTTTCTATTTTTTACGTTATATGCTGAGAAGTGTGTTTTTTTAAATATTTTTTTCCGTTATGTAATAATTGAAATAATATGGAAACAACTAGCAAATAATTAGTAAACAAATTGATGTTACAGTATATACCGAGAAATATGTTTTTTTGTATTTTTATCCTTTATGTGATAATTGAAATAATATGTAATAGGAAAAAAATCAATTGTTCTTAGTTTCCTATGCATGTCATAATGCCTCCTCTAGGGTTATTTTTAACTTGAAAATATCATTGACCCCAGCAATGAAATCGTAGCTAGTGGTGCTAGTGCAATAGCCTGGGCCGTCGGAAAGGGGGGCTGGGGGAGGGGTTGCGACACCCGCTGGCCCCATCTCAGTTGGCAAATCAAGTGCAAGCAACTCTCCGTAACTCTTTGTTTCTCACAATGCAATGATTCCTTCAGGACTAAACTGCAACTAACCGAGTTATTTCAAATTTGAAAAAACTGTTGCCCTCTTTCAACCATTTATTTCATATATGAAGGCATAACAACTTGCGAAGGCCAGTTACGAACAGAAAAACATAATTTTCCTGAAAATTGAGCATAGACATTGCACGCTGCAAGAACAATAGGCCACACCCAAAAGGCAACGCCCATAGTCAGCAAATATAAATATTGCACCCCCACCCCTCCTCCATATTTACATCTCTAAGAACGGTCCTGGAAATTGCCAATGAATGTATGTTCGCAAAAACGCAATATACATCATCATCATCATTAGAATTCACTTACCTCTACCTACTATAAGGTCAGGACCGATTTAAGGTATTGCAGCACAACAAATATCAATTAAAAAAAACAACAAATCGACAGCTAAACTTATGCGAGGCAAACTAAGGTCCTCATACTTGATGTGTGTGTCTTTAAATTGGCCCCATCAACACGAGCAAAGACAAATTGTCAAGCAAAAATTGCTCGTCGAATTTATGGCTTATTTATCTTTCATTCATTTCAAATTTGAAATAATTGTAATTAAATTAAGACTTTAATGTTGTAATCAGCTTCTAAAATTATATTCGGCAGGGGACCTGTTCAGTCTAGATGCAATTATTAATGAAATAAATAAATTCTCACGCACATTTCTAAATCCGGGTTTTCACTGTGAAGGAGACAAACTGATTCTACACTTTTCAGACACTTCTTAATACTGCTTAGCCAAGGCGTTAATAGTTAGTTTCTCATTAATGGAAATGCGAGTTTCTCGAAAGCTCTAACTCTATAAAAACATATGATTAAGACACAACACGGCAACGCCTTTCTCTAGCAATTTCTGTCCTAACATCTAACATCAAAAGGCCACAAGAGATTTATCTTGGGCTATATTGCCCTTAATATTCAGTCTTGTATGTTCAGATCCACTCTACATTATTCTTCATGACCTAAATCATTGAGATTAGGTAGCATATTACAATATATATCTCCAGATAATGCTAAATTAAAAATTATACCAACAAGGAAAACATATAAAATAAAAAGCAACATGACAATATCCTTGGTGAGGCAATACTGTATGTCTGAACTAGCCGTATTCCACAGGACCCGCGGGCCTAAAGCCCGTCTAAAGAAAACCAATTAATCCAATTTGCCAAATTACCCAAAAACCTTCATGCATGTTCGTCTAGACTTTCTCATGAGGTGGTCTTGTCTTTTCGAGGCAAAGAAAAAACGTCGGGAAACAGGTTTCCATTACATTTTTGCTCGCCACAGCCATTGATCGAGTCCAAAATGAAAGAAATGACAATATACGAAAGAGAAAGTATGAAATATGAACTTCGATGAAGACCCGTTAAGGTTGGAAACCTTATCACTTGTTATTCACAATGACGTTTAGCTGAAACTGATATCGCCTGGTGTATCCTGTATCTTGAGATTATCTCTTGGCGAAAGGGGCTAGTGAATAATTAAAGATTCCGATTCTAAGAAACATTGGTGGTTTGTGCGACACGTACATAACGAACCGGAGTTTGGAATACCGCATCACGTCCAGTCCGGTCTTCTCACCCCTCTACCGGAATGAAAACCAGAATCCCATTTAAATAAAGCAAATAATTGTTTCAAAATAACGGTATCTATACTTGCTTATATAACCCATTTACCCCCCCCCCCCCCTTCCGTAATATTTTGTTATCAGTGTGAAAGGCTCATGATAAACTGAAGTAACTTGACAGCGATCTAAGTAGTTTCTTAGTAGTATATTTTTCTTTTTATTATGTTATTGCTGTTGAATTGTGCTCAATGTGTATGTAGCCATCTCTATAAATGAAATGAACGCAAGAATGAATGAATCATCATCATCAAAATGATTTAAGTGAAACACAACGAGAACTACGTCGTGCAAAGGCTGACACTTGCGCCTTTTGGGCTTCCAATGTGCTTTGCGCATTTTGGTCTGTGGTTCAAACCCCAGGCAAAGGGATGGAATACGAAACTTTTAAGGTGATCCAATAGCATGGATCTTTGTTGATCGTATGATCACATAAAATGGTAGTCTCGTCTGATGAAAATCGGACGTTGAAGGGGATAGAATCAACCCCATAGCAGTGACCTCCCCAGTGCACATAGGTCGGTGTGGGGTAATACGGTTTGGGGTTATAATTGCCGAATACTGATACTGAATGAAGAAGACCTAAAAAATGGACCAGTAGTCAAGGTGACTGTGTACGTTGATGGAAAGCCAAATTTAAAGATAGAAAGCTCATTTCTGTCCCTCGAACGAATGGGCTGATGGTCCTAAAATATTTTAAACACTGCGGAGTTCTTAAAACGTTTGCTTCTTTGTGTGTTAGCACACTCAGAACTTAGTTAGCACAGCTTCCCTTAGCTAATGTCTGAAATATGCATAATGGGTAGTTAAGTAATTGTGTTAAATATGGCTAGGCGTGTGATAGCATAGCTAAAAATTGCAGTCTCCTCTCCTCTCCCCTCTCCCTCCCCCTTCCCTCCCACTTCTGCTTCAATTGCACGTCTATGAAATCAATCAAGTGTGGAATTTCGGCTGGAAAAGTCAAATACACCGCGAAGTGAATTTTCAAAAACAAGACACCGAGAAATGTCTCGGTATGCCCTGTACTTCCTAGACAATGACTTCTGAGCCAAGTAGGGTTAAATTTGATTAAAACTAATATCCCGGATTTTTTTAATGGTAACCTTAACCTCATAAATTTAGCCTTCTGAAAACTCAGACGTTCTGAATCAGTGAGTCACCGAGATATAAACTTTAATTCAAACAATATTTGTATCCATTGATTCTCTTCCAAAATGAACGGAGTGTTGACAATTTTGATTACATCTTCTTCTTCTTGCGTAAATATTGCATGATCAATTTTTCTTATAATTCTTGTTCTTCGTACGTTTTTTATTAAGAATTTCAAGTCAAATTTAAATTATGTAGCGTGGATTATAACAGTACTCTGCCAACAAAACCCTTCCGAAAAACGTAAATCTAGACAACTTTACTTAAAAAAAACAACATTCCCTTATTACTCAAACGAAGCAAAAGGAAAAAATTATTTGAAAAATTAACATTTAAAATCAATGAACAAAATTTATTACAATATTGATATTTGTTCACACTGGCATGGCCAACAGAACAATTAAATATCTAATTAGGCACCGACAAATGCATGAAGTCAGTAAAGCAAACACTCCGAAACACTATACTTGCCGACAGTGAAAGAGTATAACTCTAGCCAGACACATCTTATGATATTCGAATATTACATATGTTTTATGTGTTGATTCATTATTTGGAGGCCAAGCAAAAGAACAAATGTAGCCGAGCTTCTTCAAATATCCTTTTAGCAATTAAAGTTTGCATTGAAGTTATAAAATATAATGAATACAAAATAAAAAAAAACAAGAATGAAATTGTCTGAGTGTTAGGTAAATGTAAACAGTGTTATATAAATCAATATTAAGATAATTACCAGACATTTTTCTGACCAGTGACAAGAAAATTGCAGCAACGAAGATAGACTTCTTAAAAGAACACATTTTTATATTGTGAATTTGTATTTTAACTTGAATCGAAACTCTCGTGCTCTCTCACTGAAGCCAGTTTGGGTTTGTAATGAATCCGCTATAAACTGTTTGCCTACTTATTGCTCAGCATGAGTTAATGATTCGCTTTGCAGTCACCGTCTGTCACTTTTACAACTGTCAGCAGTTTGCTCCCGGCTTTGACTGCGCCAGACAAACACTGGAGAAAACCCACCTTACAGATCCTCCCGAACTAAGGCGGGTGTGAAGACAAATTAGAGGACTGAGTTACTCATATGCTTATAGTTAGGGTGCTGGGCTACCATTAACCCCTCTAAATTCAATTTGCTCTCAGCTCTGACTGGGCCAGACAAACACTGGAGAAAACCCACCGTACAGATCCTTCCGAACTAAGGCGGGTGTGAAGACACATTAGAGGACTGAGTTACTAATATGCTTATAGTTAGGGTGCTGGGCTACCATTACCCCCTCTAAATTCAGTTTGCTCCCGGCTTTGACTGGGCCAGACAAACACTGGAGAAAACCCACCGTACAGATCCTCCCGAACTAAGGCGGGTGTGAAGACAAATTAGAGGACTGAGTTACTCATATGCTTATAGTTAGGGTGCCGGGTTACCATTACCCCTCTAAATTCAGTTTGCTCTCAGCTTTGACTGCGCCAGACAAACACTGGAGAAAACCCACCGTACAGATCCTCCCGAACTAAGGTGGGTGTGAAGACAAATTAGAGGACTGAGTAGCTCATATGCTTATAGTTAGGGACCCGGGTTACAATTAACCCCTCTAAATTCAGTTTGCTCTCAGCTTTGACAATGACACTAGAGAAACTCACCTTACACATCCACGTGAACTTAGGTTGGTGCGAAGGCAGGGAGGGTTGTGAGTTCGAGCCTCAGCAAAAAAATCGAGGAGAGAAATTGGCAGCTCTCTGTAGTTCAAGGCATAGATAAAAAGAAATCGCGATGGTTCTACCTTTGTCCGAAAACTGATGGTTCACTTAAACATTTTGCACCACCTTTGTCGCAAAATTGGTCATTTTTGATGAAAAATTTAAACTGTTATTTTTCATTTATTTGGTGGACAACTTTAACGTTATTTATCGCTGACGATTTTTGTCCAAGAACCGGTAGTTTCGACTTTCGATAAATCGACCAAAAGTTGGTCTTTTTTTCGTAAATTTTCCGGTCAAAGGTAAAAGCCGTTTTTGTAAAGGTTAGAAATGCTGGTCTTTTTTGTACATTTAACGGACAAAGGTGGAACCGCATATGGGAAAAATTTGAGATACTGGTCTTTTTGCCGTATATTTTGCAGCAAAGGTAGAAACAGCTTACATGTAAATATAAGGATTTTGATTTGATAGGAGGTTGAATAACTTGTGAAAAGTTTATGAAAAAGTAGACTGACTTTAAAATTCCATCTTTGTCCCAAAAACTGGTTGTTTTAGGCAGGCAAGACATACTGTGTGAAAAAAGGTTATTTTCCCAATCCCTTCTGACAAACATGGGGTTATATATTTTATAGTACTTGCCCGCCCTTAGCCCATCAAGAGAAAGGACTGGGGCCGCACTGCTTAGATGAACTCTATCTTATCCAGTGAACCTTCTGCGCCTTGCGCATCAATCCATACTTTGCGAAGAAAGCAAGCATGCAAGTATGTCAAACGAAATCAAAATTCACGCAACATATTTCTTGACACAAGCCTAGTACCAGCAAACATACTGCAAAATCAATAAGGGATGCCCTGAGACCCGAGGTTGTAGCTTCTAAAAGGCTTGAGGCTCTAATACCAATTTTACTTCATATAGAGGTATATAGGATAGGTAACCATGAATAAGAGGCAGGAAAGTAATGAATGAGTCTCAAAATAATGAATGAATATTTTAATGAATGAGACGTATAAGAAACACAGCTAGATCTAAATTTTCTTATAACTGCAGTATAAAACATTTTTTTGAGAATGATGATTGATAGCAATAGTTTCGTTTTGTCTTATTTATTAACTGCCACCTGAGTTATTGAAAAACGCAGTGCAAAAAGGATTGAGCAAGTAGCAATTTCAGTAACAGTAAACAATGTTTGTATGGTTGCAAAAATTCAAAAATAAATTTCAAGTTGATATATAAGAAACACATAGGCTGGTTTGGAGAAAGTTTCTCTATATAAAAAACAAGTTGAGATCAAAAATAAATAAAGTGGTTTTTTAGTTGGAAACCTATTGGACCACCAATTTTAATAACGGATTTGAGAAGCGCCTGATGAAGTGGCTCTGGAATCCTTTTAAGCTTGCAAATTTCTTTCAAAGACTTTCCCACGCCATGCCACCTACATTGTTAATCAGGTGAAGATTAAAATGCAATTTTCCATGCGTTCACCAGATGCCAACAGGCAGTTGATAAGCAGCAGATAAGTAAACGCACCTCGTTTAAAGTTTGTGTGACTTAATTCTGTCTTCGTGTCCTAAGCACGGTCACAGAATAGGCACGGTCATTAAGTGATCAAGTGAATATTATATAATATCTAGTGATCAGTAAGCCCACTTTTTGAGGAAGAAAGGACAATTTTGTTTGATAATATATATTCTATATATTCTTCCACTACGGTTTTAAATAACATATATTTCTTGTAAACCTTAAGAAAATTCTGTTGTTGAATGAAAAAAATTTGATTTGATTTGATTTGATTTGATTTGATTCTCTGGCTTTTGAGCCAGGAAGACAGAAAATGTATTAAATTATTAGGCAAAATTCTTGGTATTTTAAGGTGACGCACCCATTGCAAAATCAACCTCAACCCTTAGCGGCAGTAGCTTTTTTTGCCTAAGCGGTAGTAACGTTCAGCCTTAGCGGTAGTAACATTTTCCTTAAGCAGCAATAACAATTGGTCGATTTTGCCAGGAACATTAGTGCTATTGTATAGCAGATATGAGAAATTTTTTGTGTCAATATTTGGGCATAGATTAATGCAATCCGTTTTGATTGGTTTGCATAACCTGAGTAGTGTGAATAACTGATTGATTTCTATTTTTACAGAATCTCACTAACAACTATTCAATGCATCAAACTCAACGAGCTAATCATGTCAATTTTCACAACCCTAATCGGGAGTAAATTTTAAAATTTTACTTTATCAAAGAGGTAGTAAAATGCAAAATTCAAGCCCCTAAATTTACAACGGGTACGTCATCTGGAACAACTAAGCCCCCCCCCCCCCTGGGCTCTTGGCATTCATTATTCCGCAGCAACAAGTATTCGAATGACCTATGGAGCTTTTAACGATATATTTACATACCTCTTTCGAGAAAATTTAAGTAGCATTGAAAAATATGATTTTTCCTAACCAGGGTAGTGCAAAAAATTTATATAAAACCCGTTTCCTCTAGAGTCCCATTTCGAACTGCAAAATAAATGCCTTCGTATTAAAGAGAAACAAACTGTTTATTCTGATCTGTCCTGCCCACATTTACAACAGTTGTACAGTAGGTATAATTGCAACACATTTGTGGCTATAAAGATTCTTGCCGCTACAAATGAGACCATCGTGAATTTGCGTTCATTTAGGTTTAATTTTGGAAATGATGATAATGTTCTAATATAATTTGACTTTAACGAAACAAGGGTTACTGTCTCTTCGTCAAATATGTGCCTAGTACCATCTACATGAATCGGTGTTCTTTCATTGTTCATAGTCACTTTTGCATTGACTCTTCCAGATGATATTATGATGATATTATGATAATCATTATGATGACAATAATGGTAATCGAGCATTTCCACTACAAGTGTGGCTCTTCAAGTCTAAAATTAAAGGCAATTTAAAAATTACAACTGATACATTAGAAATTGATACGATTGACTGAATTGATACCGTCTTGCCTGGGGCCCTGGAGTATGTTGCACCCATGCACCTCTATATATATTCTAATTTTACCCCAGGTGTCTTTTAATTGAAAATGTAGTTAGCAAGATAACCTCTTTTCAACCTACGTAATCAAATGGCGTAGTACATCTAACTATTCATTACGCCATTGCAAATAATAAAGATAGTAATTGATTAAGGCAGGGGTGAATGTAGACTGGTGCACATGTTGCACGTGCAACATTCAGATTTGAGAATCATATTTTCCCTTGCACACTCTGTGGTACACATTACCTTATTGCTTTACTTTTGGTTGCCCTGTGGATTTCATTCCATTTTGGCATTTCTAACCTTTACAAATTGCCAAATATAGTAGTACTACCCCGTCAAAAATGTTTTGCAACACGAAATTTTTGGCAAAAGTATTTGATACTTCTGGCTCTGCTATCTATGGTCCCGGGTGATGAGCTGTTTTGCAATCTGAATTGCATTCTGACTTTAGCACAAATATAGATTTGCATCCGTCCCTGTAAGGGGCTAACTGAATGACAGAAGCCTATCATATCCTCCGTAAAACCAACCATATTTAAGTATGTTCTTGTTTAACGTACTTAATAGTTTTTCAAGGTTATAATACCCTTGGCATTGATAAAATCATATGATAGTCTGTTCAA
>JAACYV020255415.1:0-16640 GCA_009936425.2 Chrysaora fuscescens | reverse complement strand
GAATGTTCCTCTGAAATTGGGTGCAATCCTAGATCTGGGACAATTAGAACATCTTCTACAGCAAGTCCCTACACTCTGGGGTTGGCACCCGAGAGCTGACGATTTAACAGTGTCGTCATGATATTTGTCGCTAAAATATGTGCTCTTGTCGCGTGACTAGTAAGTGGAGTTCTTCCATGAGACTTCTTCCCTTGTGTTGATGGTACATCCAGATTCTTTGTTCCACCGGTCGTTGGATGCATCGCGTGGGGAACAATACGGCAGTCTGCTTGGTTATAATCTTTGCAATGAACTTTTTCACAGTAAGTCTTCCTTGACCATATTTTAGGACTTTTACGATCAAATTTTGCTGAAAAGTTTCGCGCATGCGCAGTAATTTTTATAGGATTTCTTCATTTTGCAAAGGTTTTAGCTCAAGAATAGATGAAGACAAATATTAAAACATATTTTGAGCACACAAGCACTGCCACAACTAACTCAAACACCCTAAAAACGTGCTTTCGGACAATGACCAAATACCGTCATAGGGGTCAACTTTAAAGGTCATTTGTGAAGGACCTACCACACCCCCAGATGTCAACCCTCGGTTGTTTGGATCTTCAAATGGGGTAGTTGATGATAGTGCAAGGTGATTTAGGGGGCAAAAAATTCCTACGGAATCGGCTTCAGCGTATGGACTAATCCTTAAACGACGACGAATAGTCAATAATCAATACTGATCAATATTGGATAAATTAAACCTACCATAAGAGTGCATGGGAGACGAATGAAGGAACGACGAGGAACACTAGATATAGAATCCGCATTGTTGCAGCGATGACAGATCACAGTTGGCTGTTCAGAGCCGGGGGTTGTAAGTAGAATTGATCTTATCCCTGTGTTGATCTATCACTTTCTTAGAAACTTCATTGACTAATTTGTTCCTATATTTCCTAAAATCCGATAGTCCCATCCAAACAACAATACATGTCATATATAGAGTAATCTCTTCTCATCTCAGGGATAATACAACCTAAATAGGTATGTCTTTAGTGATTGCTTGAAACTACACAATGAATCTAATGATCGAATCGAATACGGAAGTTTGTTCCACAAAGTTGGTGCTGCATGACTGAATAAATGATCTGCTGTTTTCAAACTTGTCTAGTTGTGTTTCAATAGCTAACTATCACAAGCTCATCTGTAAGCGTAAAAGTCAAGTTGTGGTACAACACAGGCATAAATGGTTTTTTCAGCAGATTCAGTGGTCAGGTCCGCTATGTTAATGTTATGAAGATAGTAGCTTGCTGACTTGCACACTGCATTTAAAGAGCCTTCAGTGACATGTGCTTGTCAAGGATGACGCCTATATTCCTTTCGTTATTCTTTGAGCTTTATAGTATTCCAATCGATCTTAATGGCTAGACTCGGACCTTTGCATGTTGTTAGCGTCTCTGTGCACTGTTCTGCATCAGCTGGAGTGGAATTAAATGCCGTGTATAACTGTGTATCGTCTGCATATGGATGGTAATTCATGTTGTAGCTTTCGCGAAAGAGGTCCCCCAGAGGTAAAGTGTGAATTGAGAAGAGGAGTGGGCTAAGCACTGACCCTTTGAGGGACTCAAGAAGGACAGGTAAAAGGAACTTTCTTGGATGTTTCATTTTTAATACGCATAGTCTGAAACCTCTCTGACAAGAAAGAATCAAGCCATCTTAGTGCGTAACCTTGAATACCACATCTGTCTGACAGCATGCTTAGCCGTGTCAAATTCTGCACTAAGGTCGAGCAATAATAAAATTGACAACTGTTGGCTGTTGCTTATCCATTGCCGTTATAATATCGTTCTGAGCATCGAGAAGTGCTGTCTCATAGCTATGGAATTGTTTGTAGGTAGACTAAAGCGTCGACTTGTAATCCATTTGTGATCATGTTGCACAGTCCTGTCTGCCGCAGCTTTTTAAATAATACTTCGGTAAAGTTCGAAAGTTTTTAAGCAGAGAAATCAGCACAGCAAGCTTAAAATCAGTTGGCATCACCCCATCTTCAAGTTACCTCTTTACGATATTGGGATGATTCTGATCAAGACATCCTCACAATGTCTAAGAACCCAGCTTGGAAGAGGGTCTTGTGTTGTTCAGTCATTTCTTCATCATCAGCCGCTTGATGATGTCTATCCTGTGTGTTTATCACGACTTTGTCTCACATCCACCAGTCCGGTCATGGTAACTTTTTCCAGGCTCTCGGCACCTCTACGCGCGATGTGACAAAGTAGTGAGTTGCGCCATGTGTACTCGGTCAAGCAATCTCGTCTTGACGTCGATCTCTCGGGCATGCTCTCATTTTATCTACGATCTCTCCATGAAATTTGTATGATCTTTCGCCAAGCCCACATCTCTAAAGCGGCTTTTTGTTGGCTTTCGCGAGCTTTAATGATCCATGTTTTAGTACCATACATAAAAATACTAGTGTATCAACCAGACCAATCTTTCCAAATCTTATCCAATAATCCATCCGCTGCCTTCCCGAGCTCAATGCGTCGATCAATTTTTTTGCATTTCCCGTCGGTTCGTATGTAGGATCCCTGAAAATTGGCTCTTCTAATCCTTCCATGGGTCGCCCGTTGACACTAAGTGCCTCTTCAATCTCATCAGCTCCGAATATCATCATTTTCGTTTTTATCTATATTGAAGTCCCCAATTTTCACTTTCCTCACGCATGCGCTCCACCATAGATCTCATCTCCGTGACTGTCGCTGTGTTTTTGTCGTATCGTCCGCATAACGAAGATATATTATCGTTTCTCCTCCTACTATCATACCGCCAAAGTCACTCTCTAGAGCTTATCTCATTATTTGCTCACCATAGACAATGTCGTTATCAATTATAAAGTTTCGTACCTGAGCTGCCTTGTATCTAACATATCTTGCATTGCATAGAAGCATAGCGAAGGGTGGTGAAAATGCTGGAACAGGAGCATTCTTTTGTTGAAACCAGGTTTCTCACTTATCCACGCAGGAATCAATTGTGCATCCACAAAAGCAGATGTTTTATTTGAGCCTAAATCTATGCTTAAGCGATGAGCTATTTTCCTCGAGCCGAAATCAATAAATAAACGACAACCCATCCTTTAAATTCACTCTACAGTCGTAGATGCAGATTTGCACTATCTGTCGGTAAGCAAATTTGTTTCCGTAGTAGACATAACTTAACCTGAATTAAATGGGAGTTGCAGCTGCGTTTACCAAATAGGCGCATTTTTTGACCGCCGGGCAGGGTCATCAAATCTTTACATTAAAATGCTTGTAAGTTGGAATTTTTTTTTGTTTTAAAAGTTTAATATTCCAAAATAAACACATTAAAATTGTAAAAAGTGTTTTATGGCGCTCAAATATCTTTTTTCTTCGATTAAACTTTGGCCTAGGCAAAAAAATTCATTGCAGTGGCCATCTTTTTTTGACATCACAGGGGGAATATCATTGTGGTTGTTTTTTTGTTTATTACGCTGTACGCAGTTCTTCAAATACAGAATTTTTAAAATCACATTGTAAAATTGGCTGTCTTTGGATATTCTCAGAGTATTTGTGATGAAAGTTTTCTTAACACTTCGAGGCTACACTTAGACTAGCGTACTCGACGATGCGTTGCGAACGGCTGCGGAGATTTTCAAAATTGCAATGGTGTGCTATTTAGTTTACACTTCACCTGACTGGATGGAAGTAAAATCACTTGTTTGAAAATGGTAACTAAATAGCTTGACCCCCTTTTAATAAATTGCTCTCTAAATCTTTGACTACCTATTTAAATGCAAAGTTACTAGCCCACATTAATTAGCCTGTTCGCCAACAAAAACAATGCTTTTCACTGCACCCCTAGTACCGTCCATGCGACCCTTTTTGTGATGTGCTTTATTGTAATGCCACTAAGAAGAATTGAGACTTTATCGTGTTTGACAGGGTTAATACAAACGTCGAGCGATATTGAGCTGCACATCCATCAGTTACTATAATGGCATCATCTACATTATTGGCGATTTTGCCAAGATAATGGTTTATGACAATTTCGACTTAAGAGATGGCAGTGACGCAATATTGATCAATGGCCTCTGTGGTAGCGGTGATGGAAGATTGATTACTGACTAAAATGATAGTTGTAGGCACAAGCTGTGAAGAGGTTAAATAGAGCTTAATCGTCTACAAACTCAATTTGCATCTTTGTTCAGATAATCATTAGTTTTTTTCTATTGGAAAAATTTAACACAAAATGGTCACTGTAACTGCTAACATTTGAATCTGTATTCTAAATGTTTCTGGTAGCATCCCCTTCACTAAGACCATGACTAATACACTAATGACACAAGCACGATAATGATTGCCAGATCAACATTTTATCAACAATATAGTGTGGAACTTATGGTTCATACTTGGTTTGCTTATTTGAACAACGTTTTACTTTCATATTTATTTTTAGATGAAAATCAGTACAATTAATCGTACCTTTTTTAGGCAGTAGCTGTTCTTTCTGTTTGTTACCCAATTGGGCATTTACCGTATGGATGGCTTAACACACTGAGGCTGATACAACCGGCATTTAAAAAGGTAGTAATATTTTCATCTGTGTAAAAAAAAGCAAACATTTTACGAACGTATTTATTTCTGTGGACTTATCGTATTTTAGAAGAGTCCCTAATTGAACATCACCTAACTTATTTTGCAGAAAAGATTTGAAAACGACACTCCAGTTACAGTGAAGAGCATCAGAATATTCAATGCTTGTTGTTTCGCCATATCGACGGGGGTATGTTGATATTTTAGAATGTATTAATTTGAACAAAAATCTGTGTTAGATGTCCCTTGATCGTTAGCAACGAAGGTCTAGCTATCAATGGCAACTTGAGATGCAAACAATAGCTCACCTCCTTACTTACTGTCCTGTAGTGGAGCAAACTACTTGCTTGACTGCCGCGGTTACTGTCGCATTCAGGTGAAGATTGCTAAGATAATTCTCCATCCCTGCAAAGTGACATATTTTGTCAGCATTGTCTGCAGAAATTGCCACACTCTTGACTTAAAGCATTTATTTCTAAAATTGCAGAAAACTTTGTTACTTAATTATTGTGATGTTTTACCTTTCCATCGACTGATAGTTTATGGTGTCTACTTTGACTAGATTTTCCTTGAAAATGACCTCATATGTAATCAAGAACCCCCAAAATATCAATATCCTTTTTTGTATGCTTAAAGTTTTCGATTGGCAGGTAATGGTTATTCTTTTTTGGGTTCCTGGAATAGCGCCTGCAATACTGACTAATGTTAGTCATGTTAAACAGAATATTATTAGCAATGCCGTTGTTGTCCTTCGGGTATTCTCTTTCTTTCCAATACCAGGTAACGCTTTTGAAAATCAAAGATTCTTACTAGAACAGAACCTTATTTTTTTATAACAAAGCCCCTTGCCGTAACCAGTTAGTGCCATTTGAATAACTGTATTCGACAGTTATAGAAAAGGCCTATAATTACCATGGCATGTAGATAACGTACATATAGTAGATCAGCTTCCAAATTTACGGTTATACTTATGTGTCATTTTATCTTGAGTATTAATTTAGCCCTTTTTCAGTTGCAAACAGAGCAAATCTTACTGGTATGTTTGTGAGTAAAGAGCAGTCCAAATACTTGTATCCGAGTGTGCCTACAAGAATTTTATTTTTGATATCATCACTATTCATTCTTCCTCGACTTGGGTAGGTTATTTCTTCTCTTTTCAAGATATTATAGGTTAATTGGAAACATGATATCGCAATTTCATCCTAATTTATCTACTGTAACAAAGATGATTTTAGGTGTATCAATGTAGGTTTTCAAGGTACTGCTGTGTGATTTGATGCTTTTGATACCGTTTGTCATCTTGGTAGAATAGAAAGGACTTCTGGTTATCTATCTTGTTCCTTTTACATCTATGTTTTTTTTGTAGAATTCAAGGCGCTATTATGGGTATAGCCGCTTTGTTGTCCGCATTCGTAAGCGAGTCGTTGTGTGTACTTCTGATGGCTTTGATCTCGAGATATCGTAAAGTAGGTGACTAAATACGCATCGTTACACGATACAGCTCTGTCTTTTTATTTACTTTTCTACCCTCTCCTTTGCCCCTATACACGATGTAGAATCCAGATCAGCCATAGGAAACGTTTCAGGTTTATTTTTTCAGATTGTTAAATAAATTCAAACGTTCACAATAAAGTAAAACTTGGAAAAAAGTGGAAAACTTAGTATGAATTATCAAGTAGTAGTATGAAAACTAATGAAACTTTGCAGGGTGGTATGTGCTTCTGGAAGAAAAGGAATTCACATTATGGTGATTTAGCTATTAAGATCTAAAAAAGCAAAATTGAAAATATTTTTGCACAAAAATCATTGTTTGTGAAAAGAGGTATTCCTTGTACTTACCCGTCTTTTGCAGTAACAATGCAAATATGATCTGCATTGGGTAAAATTGATTTGAAGTGACCTGTTGAGGGTACGCATGGAAGAATTATTCAAGATTAGTTTTGAATTAAAGAGAACTACCTTTTCTGACTTGCTTAAATCTCTGCTTGTTTATTTATGAAGCCTTGTATTCTACACCAGTTCATTTCGGTAGAAACAGTTCTGTTCATTCAGTTGAAACAGCCATATCTCATTCTATGCACCCATAGTCAATAGAAATCTATCTAATCTATTGAATATGATGCATACAACATTTATTTTAGAATCCTCTATTACTTGGGTCGCTTAGTATTATGTATTTTATATAACAAGGTTTTCTTTAGTCAAATTTGTTCGTTCACCTACATTTGTTGCAGTAGTACAGTATGGCGACGACGTAGAGCTTACCGCTGTCTCCAAGCAACCCATGCTGGACTGGCAGCAGTAATCATTGTTCGTTTAAGTGCAGTTCACGTCGTTATCCCTATTTCTTTGAGAATAGGTTATTGTATCATCATAGCATGCACCAGGATGGTTTTAAATGTTGTTGTTAACATATGAACTTTCAGAAGTCTCTTTTGGTTCAATTTGCTCAATTCTTGATTTAGTTTCTGGCTATCCCTGCTAGATCCGCCGTGCTCTACATGCAACTGGTTCACCTCATGTAAGATGTGGCTCTTCAACAAGCGCGAACGGTCTTCACATGATCCTGAACCGGAGACCAGTCTAGGATGCCAGAAAGACCATCTATCAAATGGACTACTCCTCCATTCGCCCTTTACCCTTGATTGATATCATTATTGTTTCTGTTATTGTTAGTTTAAAATCATTATTATTATTATTAGTCTTTCACGTTGTAGCGAAGTGTGTCCAGTAGTTTTTACTTTAATTAGTCCATCTTAGTTTGGCATTTTTCTTTCTTCCATTCATTGGATTGTTATGTTATTTTCCGTGCGTAGTTGCAGATCCTCTTGCGTCATAGCGCAGCAGTCTTTTCATCAGGTTGTCTCCACTTAAGTTAGTAACCCTCGCCTATTTCCTTTTCCTTGTCTTGACTTTATAAACATGTACATAGCATTATTTTAGTTAGTTGATTTTTAGTTAATTTTGAGTTCGTTACCAGTTGTTGATTTTAAATGCATACTGCAAAGTCAACCCCATTCTCTCAAGGTTTTCCTGCAACAGTGATTCGCGGTGAGATAGTTCTTATTCGTTCTATTAGTAAATAAATACACGATATATTTACTAAAACGTCGATATATTTACTAAAGTCTTAGAGTTCATTCATTTCTTTTCTGATCGAAGATCTCTCCTCCAATATGTGATGTGCCTAGTGAAGGCTATTTTCTGGATTTCATCGATCCCGATCCTTCCAGGAATGCATAATCATTAATTCGCATTCTTATATGGTCTATGACTCATTGACGGGAACAAGAGTAGCTCTCATGTGGCACATTTCAGTAGCTGCTATCTCAAGTTTGTTTTATATTTTGACAAGTTTTTTGTTTTCCGCCCTCGCGAAACTGATTACGCCAGCCGACCCTATCACGGGCAAGCCTCTCCCACTCTTCAGTTGGTACTTGCAGCGCCTTTAGATCTCTCTTTGCCACGTCCTTGGAAATTAGCATCGACCAACCTCCCCTACGGGCTCCAGAGCTCAGCTCAATGTAAAGGATGTCTTTGGCAGCCGGCCGTCTGACATTCTGCACAAATGCCCGAGCCACCGGAGTTTCAGAGTTTGGAAGAGTGTCGTGCAGTTTTTGCGTGCAAGCACCGACTTGTTTGTAACTTTGCCCCGCCAGATGGCCTCAAGGATGTTTCGCAGGCAGTGCATTTTACCTTCAAACCCTGAAGCTGATACTGCCAAAGATCCATTTACTGAGAATGATGATCATGGAAACTTCCATCCAGCAAGTAACATGATTCTTTTAGTTTTTCATTTTCCTTTGCCAGAAACTGAATACAACCAGAGTCATCGAATACATTTAACATAACGCCTCCTTCAATCCTAAACATCAATAGGCATGGACAATGCAGATTGCAAAAGCACGTGCAAATTCATCACAAGTTGACAAAAACCGCTACGCGGCAGCGTAGAATGATAACCAATAACAAAAGCGAAAGATTTCTCTTTTTAAAGGCACAATATAAAATTGGAATTAACAAAATCTAGGAAAATTCTTATTGAACCAAATGATAAAGTGGCAACGCACATGACACTGGATCAGCTAGGGGCGAGGCACTGGAAGTTGAAAAAAGGCTGTGCTTTCTTTGCTTACTCACATTTACGTGAGGAAATGCCTTCGACCCATTTCATAGTGTTATTCGCTTTTCAACCATGCTGACTGAGGGCTGGCATTTGAATTTGAGTCATTGAGATTGATGGGTGGAGTCTCAGCGATGCTTTACAACGGGGCCAAAGTGAAATTTTTATTGCTTTGTTCTTATTGCTGACATGGAATACTGACAAGTTCTCTGCATGACCTGCAAACCTACAAACACTTATAGCCTATTGGCTACGTGCAAGATCCTTCCATGCACGAAGCCTTAAAATGAGTGTCACTTACAACCGAGCCCTCACATACAGAGGAGTTATAACAAATAACACTGAACTTGTAAGTAGATTACGTGATTTAAATCTAAGCCTCATGGGTAGAGGATACAACACTTAAGGCATTGATAAACAGTTCAATAAAACCGTGAAATTCACACAGACTGAACTGTTACAAAGCAAACAGATCATACATAGACAACAACAAAGTCAGAAATCAAAATATTGGCGATCTTGTCACCCATATCAAATTCTGAATGCTAAATCAAATGTTTGGAGTACATAACTACATGGAATAACATTATAACACCGGAGTGCAAACTCTTCTCTAACTGTGATCTCAGACACGAGAACAAGGAGGCGCCCATAAATCAATGGAACATACTGATAACACAGCTCGAAATGCTCTTTATGGGAGGTTAGCTTAGATACAACAGAATGAGGCTGGAAGTGCTCCATAACTTGACAGAATAAATCAACTAAATCTATTTCATTACATGGTTAT
Organism: Chrysaora fuscescens; assembly: GCA_009936425.2. Lineage (NCBI taxonomy): Eukaryota > Metazoa > Cnidaria > Scyphozoa > Semaeostomeae > Pelagiidae > Chrysaora > Chrysaora fuscescens. The sequence goes on along the minus strand of JAACYV020255415.1, from coordinate 7,144 downwards.
AACAAATATAATGTTGCTGGTGCGGGTCGGTACTACGCCATTATTTCTCGTTTCATGTACTACATCTTTGCACACTCATTTCTTTGTTAACAGCAAAAACAATTGCTCGTCCTACAATCTCTCAATATGATTCGGTCTTCCAATAGTTGTGATCGTTTTCCCTCGTTAATGTTCTGCGCATTTCTCTTGCTGTAGCAAATCTGCTCCCTCTAAATGGTTATATAAATAGTAGAAATATTCAGCAAATATTGCAGTTGGCAGTCTTTCACAGGAGTAGCAGGCATTTTACTGGGTGAAAGCTACTTGAAGCAATCCCTTTTTCTATCGAAATTGTGATGGTTCTTCCTTTCATCAATCGAATGAGAACAGCAGACTGGAAGGCTGTTTAAAACATTTAATCCTTTTGTTTTCATTTTAACCATGTTAAAAGTAGTAAGGGTTTGCCCTCAAACCTCTCGATTGTGTCCACGAACGCTTCACTTTCAATGTGATTCAATGCTTTTTTCACACAAGTTGTAGAAAAGTTGCAAATGCAAACATTGCAGTTCCTAGGAGTTGGCATTTATATAAAAATATTTTCAAAAGTTATCAGAGAATAACTCTTCGTGAACATTTTTTTCAGGCTGCGTTTACAAATTTTTCCAATTCAATACCGTAGGTGCCAACAAGAACGAAAACGAGTACTTCCAACCTTATTGCTGAAGATGAGACTAGACTCTAAACCTTTTTACAAACATCGTTGCTGGGTTGTCGATTGCAATTTTTAAAGAACCAAACCTATCCTTTTTTGTTTTGATGAATTTTAAACTTTCTTTTTACTTCTTCCTAAATGCACAAACTGAAAATAATATTCTGCTTTTTGCGTCATATTATCAACGATTACATCATTTGTGTATATGTGATAAATCTTCAAGATTTTGATAGATTCATGCCCAATGTAACCTCGTATAATCTTTGTCATGTCTCAACTTTTGGTAATGAGAAAAAGTTATTGAGCTAAACTAGAATGATGCCTTGCCTAAACGTGCTCACAGTATTCGTGTTGTCCTCTGCTATTGTTGTGACGACTCCAAAGAGTCAGAGGTTCTGGGTCGTTCCCAGTTACTCCTTGTTAGCTATTATGTAGTCACTCCCTCCATTGTTTTAGCACCTTTTTGCATTGGAACTGGTTTTTACAGTTTCAGATTAACTTGATAGACATCAATGCAACAACTCACATATTGTTTATATTCGTCTCTCATTGCCTTCGAGCCTCGGTATGCAAAATATACCTTTTCTTGGATGAATGGATTTTCGTTATAATGATATTTCCTCGATAAATGAACTTGAACGTGAAAGTTATTATTTTTTTAAAAGAATGTTGTTTGTTTCTGATACAGAAATGGCTTAAAAAGTGTTACCTACGCATCGCTTTATGGAAATATATTTTCATTAAGAGACGAATTAAAAGAACAACCAAAATGATAAATTAAATTGGCACGTTATTATTAAGAAACGTCTGAAAACAATGATGAGCCATCATAGAAATAACACTTTTTTGTAAATTGGTGATAAATACCGTACCCTTCGATTATAGCAAGGAATTTTTTGAAGTATTTAATTCATTACTGATAAAATTATATATGGCTTTTATCAATGAATTGTTACAGCCGAAGTACACGTAAAATGAAACAAACCAATCCCTGCAACAAGATTGGACTGCTCTACGATTGTTGTTTCAGTCGTGTTATTCAGCTGCATGGCTGCTCAAACATTTATTGGAGATATATTACACAACTGAAAGGAGTTTTAAATTTCTATATATTCAATTTTCGATATTTTAGATTTTCATGTTAGTTATGGAAAATTGTGAAAACGGCATCAGTAGCTTCGATTAATTAAGCGCCCCCCTAAAAAGAGCGATATAGAAACTCACCAAACATAACTTCTGCATCTTTCATTCATCATTCCCTTTGTAGTTTCCTAGAATGGATGCTAATCAAAGGTCTAAGTAAAAAAGGAAAAATAAAATTAGTAAAATAACCGCCCCATCGAATAAGTTCTACTCTCGAAAAAGAGCCCCCTGAAAATGCACGAATCTAAATAAGAAATGGGTGCTTTTTTATTTAACGTCTTGTAAAGACTTTCAAAATGACGCATAGGGTGTCAAGTTCGCTCTGTCACTCTATACTCGTAATACTCTCGGCATGTATTTTAGTTCCATGCTACTTGTAGTTTTTCCTATTTTCTTGTTATTGCAAGATGTCAGACAAGCTACCCTTTTAATAGCTAACAATGCAGACAGTAAGAACACCTTGGAGTTACTTTTACTTAAAAGATAAAGGCAGTTGTATTAGAAATAGTTCTGTTAAGCTGTTAAGAGGCTGACAATTTGACTTTCAAGTTTGAGTAGAAGCACAAAAGTGCTCAAAGTTTCATTTGTAAAGTTGTTTCAATTGCTAAAACGTGTTTCAACTTAAAAAAAAAGCATGTACAAATTTTACATAACCAAAGTTGCTCTCCAGTTACGTTCACAAATCGTGCAAAATTCAAGGGGTTAAAAGGGACAGGCTATCATTATAATTAGCTGTTTGCAGTTGTTTCAACAAAACAGAGAATGTTGACTTAGTAATTATTATGTCAAATCCCTATCTAATCCTCCCACATTTTTAGATATGAACAGCATCAGCTATCGCAAACTCACTCAAAAGCTGTTCAAATTTAAGAAAACTGACTAAATAAAAATTAGGGTTGACCAAATATACATAACGAATTGAGGTATAATCTGTTCTGTGAGCTCTTCTTGAATTTAGAAAGTTGCCAGCACGGTTAAGGTAGCAATCATGGCATTGCTTAAGCCAACTCTCTGTGGACTTATTTTGGCAACGTACTTGATCCAAGTTTTTTGTGGCTTAGATTGGGAATCGCAAAGACTCAATCAGTTTCAAAAGAAATACAACAACAGTCGATCTGATATCATCTTCTTGCTTGATGATTCTGCTAGTGTAAGCAATTTTGGATTTAGTGTCGAGAAAAAGTTCATCACTTCCTTACTCAGTCAAATAAGCGTGCAACCTATTGCATCAAGGGTTGCCCTTATATCGTTTTCTCATGATGTCCGGAAGAATATTGATTATATTGATTACGGCCAATTCGATAAAAACAAGTGCACTTTCACTAAAGATTTTGCCAGAGTGACTCATCGAAAAGGTTGGGCAACTAATATGCGAGATGGATTTTCAAGAGCGAAGAAGGTCCTTGATGATGCAAAGAAGAATGGACATAAAAGAAGTAATGTAAACACTGTGATCGTATTGTTGACCGATGGTTGGTGGAATTGGGGTGGTAATCCAAAAGATCTAGCTGCTTCTTTGCGGTCTAGCAGTGAATACCATGCCGAAGTCATCTCAGTTGGTGTTGACCAGGCAAGAAGATCACAGCTCCGGGAAATAGCTGGTTCTAGCAGCAATGTGATATTCGCCAATGACTTTTCTGAGTTCGAGAATCTCGCAGCAAGAATACGAGGAGGTAATAACTAAGTAACAGCTCTTTGTGTCATAACTATGCTTATCAAAAAAATTGTTTTGCTATTTTTGTTTGTGTGATTTTCTAGTCTAAAAATTTTTATGACTGATTTTCCTTTCACCCAGTTTATATATTGATTGGTTAGAATATGATTTTCAGAAAGCCAGTATAGTTATACATTTCTAGCTTGAATCAGATTTTTCTAGCTATCGCTTAGCTACATTGTAGTTTAAATCTCTTATGTTCTAGATCAAATCGAAAAGCTTTACCAGCCAGTTTACAAGCCTCTTTGTGGAAAGACTTGCGATGACAAAGCAACTTGTTCTTGTGGAACTATAAGTGGTATATATCAATGTGCCTGTGGACCTGGTTATTGGGGAAGTGGAGATTTTGGCAAATGTGCACGTACGTATTCATTTTTCTTGTTTGTATTGCTTATTGCTTTCCTACAAGTAATCTATCAGCGCACAGCATAAAGCCATTTTTCAACTTTAATAAAACACCAGGGTCAGTTACAAGTAATAGTCACCTTTTCTTTTCATAAGAAGTTTCCTATTAACATTCATGCTAAGAATATAGAGCAGGTGGGGTGAACAGGTTTTGAAAAACATGGAGGAATCTTACTTAAGCAATAACAATCAAACTCGATATAGCAGAGATCTTCCTTAGTTTTTCAAAACACGAATTTGTTAGATAATTAGGTACTGTAACGCAACATTTACTACAAAAAGTTGAGTGCAACTGACCTCATGTTTGTGTGGGTAAAGTGTTGTTTTTGTCGTTTCAGCATGTCCATTTGGTCGCTACAAGCAGTTCTCTTCGCCAGATCCTTGTAAACTTTGTCCAGCTTTTTCCTCAACGACTAAGGAAGGTTCTATGAGTGTAGCAGATTGCCAGTGCTTTGAAGGCTACAAAGGAAATCCTGGTCTTGGAGTCCCTTGCAAAGGTATATATTTTGATGTACAAATGCATTAATATTTCTAAGCATAACTACTGTATATAAATTAACCGACCATATGGCAACGAGTTTTGTAGATCTTTCGTGAGTTTCTGTTAAGATCTTATAGTTAGGCGTAAATTAACCAATAACCTAAGGATTATAAGACTCAATATTCATCTCTCCTGAAGATCCCCTGGAGAAAAATTACAAAATGTACGAGTCTGTTTTAGAAGGTTTAGTCTTGTCCTAAAAATATTGAAACGACTCACAATTCTCAGAGAAACATTTTGGCTCCATCTTCTAGCACTAAACAAGGTTTTTTGCTGCTTTCTTATTCTGCTGAATTCTTCAGAATAGCTTCAGAATTTTCCATGCTCTTTATAATATCAAGCTAAATAATATTATAAGATTTTATTAACTATCACTACTGAGGCGCTGAACGCTCAAACTAAGACTCTTTGTCGAAAATATCTATAAAACAGGATAACTAGGACCAATTATTTTGGCCTCCATTTCAAATTTATGATATTCAAATGAAGGAATTTGACCAGATCTGGTCTATACGACCTTTCCAGAATAAGGAGGAATTGAAAAGGAGGTCTTTGTGTTTCCCTTTCCACTTCTTTCATGTTTTTTTTAGTGAATTTGTTACATTATCTGACCTTTTTAATTCACTTTTTAGCCCTTGCTATAAAACTGTTCCCGAATAGAAGTTCAGAAATCTATTAGTTGCCGATTTACGATTATGGGTGTTACTTAGCTATACAAATTTATACTTATCATAACATCGATTTTGGTTTCTTGGTTTAAATTCTGTCATCAACAGCTACAGATTTCGTTTCTGAACGGACACTAATACCGAATTGCATAAGATAATCTCTATGTGCAATTATCTGTGCTTTGTTTTGGAAATGATCATTTTTTCAATACATTGCCTTCTGCAGAATGATAAGAAATTTATAAATCAAACGTGTAAAATTGTAAATGCCAAATAGATTACTTATCATTCTAGAAATTGCATAGAGATTTGTTATTATCCTTTTCACGTGGGATTTTTACTCGTGACTGTGTGACTCGTGTCGTGACTGTGTGTCTATCCATGTTCACACCAAGCAAAATTTCTTTGACACTTCGATTTTTAATTCTGCCTTCACAAATGATTATATTATTTTTCTATTTGTATCACTAGATATCATAAAATGGTACTTATCTGATTTCTGGCTTATTTACAACCTCTTTTACATAACTTTGTAAGAATAGATAGTGGCATCGTCTGTGTAGTAACAAGTCATGTAGATATTCCAAGTGAGAGGCTCAGCTCGGATGATTTGGAACAGCAAACCTGGTTTTTCTCCACACGGTGAATAACCAATAGGCCTTTAGCATCTGCTTTCTATCGGCTAGGTAGACTGCAGGGCCCCTCGTCGAAGTCGTGAAGTATTGTCTTAACCTTGCTTTTGAGTATTGCTTAAGTGTGATGCCTGTTTGCAGTCTACGAAACGAAAAATAGCTGAACCACTTTTGGACTAACAATGAACGCCACTATGGGACAACCTTCTTTTTATAAGTTGAAAAACCGTGTTCTGTTTATTGTTAGACTGTTTAGCAATGCTTTGCAGGGTTAGTTTGTGATAATTGATAGAAATCAGCATGAAACAGACAAATTATTAGGAATTTTGAAACCTGAGTTCAGATACACGCTACCGTATCGAGCATATTGTTTGCTGTGCAACTAAGCCAGATGGACAACTGCAGATTTTGCTGTCAATTTTTTCCCATCATTTCTCAGTGAGTTTTTTCTTCAAAAGTTACAACACATTTACACGATGTTTTCCACCTACTTCTAGGATGCCACAAGATAATCTTAGACTTTCTACCACAATTAACCAGCTCTGTCTGGCCTAATCCAGGATCAGAATCACTTTCGTTTTCGTATTTTTCCAATCTTCGTTGCTGAGATCTGAGAACTTGTCGAGGAAACCAGAGACATTAGAGCGATTAATTCCTCTTTTGTGGTTTGCAACTGTCTGCAAGAGGAGAACTAGATCTACTTGCAAGAGTGCAGCAATAGCTTACTTGAATATATTTTCTAGAGATAGCCCTGTTGATTGTGGTTTAGCGCTGTATGGCTATCGACATGGTTTTAATCTGGATTATCACCGGGTGGAAAAAAAAAACAAAAGATCTCATGCCTGTCTCATTCCATGCCGATGTGGTATCATCATCGTGTAAACGGGGTCTAAATCTTAAGCATACTTGTATTTCTTCCAATGGTTGTATCTACTAGATCAATACATCTACATGCTTAAAAAAATTCCATCAAAGATATCTACCAACTTACAGTCGTAGGATTATGTTTATCCATATTCGAAAAAAATATATTCGACAGTTTTCTAAAATTTTTGAAAGTCTGCCAAATCTTTTATGTCCAGTTCTTATTGCTTGCAATCTAGACTCACTTACGCTGTTCAAAGCCTTGTTTTGATTTGTTGTTACAATTTTTTCATTCGTTTCAGTCCAACATTGGGTTTGCGTACTATTTTTGTAGGATGAATTTTTCATTATAAAATGACGTCATACAAAATAAACAGCTTCAGTATTACTTATAAGAAAAGTTAATTGCTTTTAAGTTACTCAAGACCTAATAAAGGACATGAAGCCATTTTTAAAATTGTAGTATAATTAGATAAAAAAATCTTT